>BGZK01001452.1:0-149981 GCA_005406025.1 Eumeta japonica
GTTTTATTACGAATTTTCTATTAAACTTCACATCGCGTCGAAACTCAATTTCTATGTAGGATTTCTTCACTCGTTATATGCTATGACTTCGTCTTTCTTTATATAAATGTAATGCTGATTTGATATCACTGCAATGTGGGTATCAGATTCGCGAGATTTGAATTCTACACATATCGGTACCAAACACTTATAAAGGTCATTGGATATACGATGCAATATGCCATAATATAGCTAGAATTTATAAAACCTGTATTCAAAAGGATTTGAAAAATAACAAAATAATACATTGAGTCTTGTTATTAAATAGAATCGTTTTGAATAAAAAACTAATAGAAAAATCTCGAAAATATTTTCTATCAATGGATTTCTCACAACCCAGAGGAGTCAGTACTGCCTCTTGGGAGGCCGGCAATGCAGTACTGACTCCTATAGATATATGGAAGATAAGATATATGGAAGGGATTAGGTCGATGAAAAGGGAGAAGGGGGTATGAGCCATGGGAACTCTCATTCACTAGATAAAACGCAACTGCGAAAACTGCTACTTGAAGACTGTATTCTGTGAGAATGCTGTATTTTTTATGCTGCAGCCAAAGTATACTATCCATTAGTGTTATTCCTTTTGAAATAAAAATTTATTTCAAAAGGAATAACATATAGAGAATTAAAATACTCGACTATATAATTACAGAGTCGTCTTATATAATTGAATATCCTAACATTATATACATTGGGAAGGATCATAATCCTTTCCGATATAATGTCGGGATATTCAGACACGATGTGGTGAAGGCAGGGAAGTAATTAAACAGTAAACTGCACAGGCCGCGTCGCCTGTTGCGCGGAGGCAAGAAGGGCCGTTTCATTAAAGCGGAGGTAAACAGGCAGCGACCGCCCTCTGCCCTCCTGTTCCGGTCGCGCCGCAAAAACAAATTACGTTGGAAAACGTTCTCTGCAACCTCGAATTTATGGTAGTCGGGTGCGTACTGCGTCTGAAAGCACGTGTGGAGAAATTTTAATGAAGCGACGCCCTGTGTGAAGTTTTATGTGTTTATAAAGCCGAATATTTTTTTGTGCGTATGTTGCTGTTACGTGAATGAATAGATAAACGATACGTATAAGTGATTCCTGTATCTTCCCGATTTCTGTTTCAATTTATCGTAATAATAAATCTATTAGTAGAACACAAGTTGTGGATAGAAAAAAATGTAATTAGATGGAATTTTAATAGAACGAAATAGAAATTAATAGATTTGTCAACATTAATCAGTTACGGCAATATCCATATTTCTTTGTAAGTGAAACAAACAATTAGGGATCTGTTTTAAGAATTCTACAATATAATAAATTCGTGATCAGAGAGGGCTTAAGGTCTTAGAGGTGCATTTACGAAGCTTCATTAATCTGTTAAGGAAATGCCTGCAGATATTCAGATTTCTAATCCTAATACAGAAGCTATAGCCATTTATTTCGAAATGCCTCCGGTTTCAAATTCTAAATCGTTACTTGTTTTTCTTGACCAATACCTTAAAAGTAGGTTGGCTGTGGTGCGTACATTTAACATCTACAGTCTCGAAACTTTTATATGTCACGAACTAAATGTCCACCACTTTCTGTAATTGCATAAAAACGATAGAAAAAAGATTGTATTTTATAAAATCACTAAATCCGATTTCATTTACGTCCAATCACAAAAGTCCAATAAAAGTAGCAACTTAAATAGGACAAACTTATTCAGATATTTTATTCATTTGAATCAATATTATTGCTATTCAAGCTCGGTAGTGAATAACCAAAGAATCGTAATGATCGTATTGACGAATTAAATATGAAGATAACAAATATGTGATACATCTACGAAAAATAAATATAAAAAAGATCGGCCAAATGTGTGTAGCTTGTGCGCGCGACACGTAATGTAGGGTTCCGCAGTTGTGCGTCACAATATATAAACTTAGAAGGGGCCTTTTCTTGATATTATGAACCACTTAATTGAGTTTGCGATTTAACGGCTACTGACGGCTAAAAACGGGCCCACATCGGATGGGTCTTAAGGATATTATGATTTTATATTTCTATAGTTCTATATGGTTCATGAGTTTTTATTTACTACCCGTTTTACACAACCAACAACGTTATCTAAGTAATTTTCAATGGAACACATCTTATAAGTGGCTACTCGAATGAATGTGCAAAGTATTAATGTACAAATGGAATGTACAAAGAAATTCATTATTTTTCCATTTACTATTGATTTCAGACAAATGCGATCATATTTATATAATTATTAAATGAAATAAATCATATCATATAGCAAAGGACTGTTCTAATAAAATTCATGCGTTAAAAATGCTTATATTCATGTAAATATTATATCGGATCTTTTGATATTAATTAGAGACAGAATAAAATTACAATTTTTTTTTTAGAATTACTCATAAAATACTTGACACGAAAACTAACTTAGTAATAATGCAAAATATGCAAAATGAGGTGTGACCCAAGGATGGACCATATCACCTCTAATATTTAATGTAGTAATATTGAACGTATTTTGGAATTTTAGTATGTTTGTATCAAATTATTACGACGCCAATACCGAAAAATACTCTCCCACAATTTTTAGTTTTAAACACAGACTTGACTTGGAGCTTGACCATAAGCTCCTAGTCAATACGTATTAAACATATCGCATATTAAACTGCTTCAAATTCAGTGATGTTCTATTACGAGCTAACTAAATATTAGGAATGCGTTTTAATGAAATTTCCAATTTTATTATGTGTATAAATAAATAAATATTATTTATTCATGTACAAAATAAAATTGTTAACTTTCGCTTCCGAATATACAAAAATCTTTCTATTACTTGAAATATGTAACTAAGAACTTTATTGTAGAATTCTGTGTACAATTATGTGTACAATTCTGAATAAATACTGAAGTTTTAAGATTATTATTTTATAAACGATGAATCAAGCTAAACGAAAATTTTTACGCATAAATACAACTGAGTGTCTGTCTACTTGTTATCTGGGCTAATCTCCAAAACAACTAAACAGATTGTAATGGTATAAAGGATTGTTTTATTGATGAGTACTTTAATAAAATAACTTTTGTGAATTGAAATTGAATGGTTCTACTCGTTGTAAAATAATATACAAATGATAATCTCAAAATAAAGCATTGACAAAATCGCACATTTTTAAGCCCTAAATCTCAGTGTGTCGTTTCGGGAGACACTTCGCGGATCAATAGAGCCATTTGAAGCGACAGACAGATGTATCTTATATACACTGATCTAATACACGGTAGGACTGTTAACCGTCATTGTCATTGAGATGATTATTCAAAGCTGACGCCTTAATGTGCTTCCTAGTGGTTTGATTTCACTTAAGTTAAAAACTCTTTGGTAAATTGGTCTGTCACGATCAGGATCGGAATTCGATATCTCCTCGTACGAAGGCAACGCTCATCAACAATATTCACTGCTTATTTGTCATTGATGAAGCATTAGGGTTGTCTTTGATGTAAGCCATACAAGTGACGAGTGTAGCATATATTATGTAAACCGAAAGTCGACCAATTTAAAATGAAATAATCAACGAATCAACTAACATTCTTAAGTGTATTAAAGTATTGAATTACTTCGGTAGTGAATATCTGGGAAATTAATTTTGAAGTAGTCGCGGATCATAAGGCTCTTTATTAATATGTTGATTAACTGTGTAGTCATTATGCATGCAGGAACATAATTTTTAATTAGTACATGTATTGGAACGACATAGTGCACTAGATACCGTTTATAAAGAACCATTAGGGATAAACTATGAGGTCAAATATATATAGGGATATATAAAACTACCAATATTTAAAATTGAACAATAAGAATTGAAAGAATTTTGTAATCACAAATAAAAAATTATGAATTTTTTAATTCGTTTAAGTTTTTTTAAGTAATGTGTCGCATAAAAATAATGATATTGTCAAGTGTCGAGTTTATCTTATTGGGAACAAATTTAACAGAAAAAAGTATAATCGGTATATCAGATAATAGGTATTACCGAGATGTAGATTAATGGGCTTGGGTAACGTGGAAAAGAAATTATTTTGGTATGTCGAAAACATTAAGGAACTTAGAGAAACATATGCAGACCATGAAGTAGAAAGGCATATTAGATCTTTGCGAGTCTGTTTAGAAGGAAATATAGTGATTATTTAATAGAAATTACAGCTAGTTACGCTAATGGATCTGTCCGACAAGGTAGGAATAAGTATGTATCTGTTTTAACTGTTCTAGAACTCATTTCGAATTATATTGTTATCAAAGCCCTTCCTGGTTTATTGCTGAACAGGTTTAAGAATTTTTAATAGGCGAGATTGTTTGTACATTCTTTCCTATACGTGAAATAATCATCAAAAACGATATAATATGATTTTGTTCGAGGTACATAGAAAAGACGATAACGGAATTTTAGCAATTTCGTATTTCATTTCCTTTCGCGAATCAATTGCTCGATGGAAAAATTTTGGAGTGTAATACGGCGGATGGTGTAAATAATAAACAAAATGCAAGATGGGTACACAATTGTATGGTCAATTAAGTTTCCCTACAATATTACAATGAACGATACAATAAGTATCTAATGATGCGTATGGTAGAGAAACAAAATTCAATTTTCAATTCAATCAATTGTGAAATATTGAATTTTAATTAAAAAGTAGAGAGTTAAAAAAATAAGTGATCGAAATAAATAGCCAAGGGAATTCACAAAGGGATTCGGTAATAATATATGTGCTCGTAAAAGCTTTAAATAAAATGTTTGAATTCAGCCAATATTATTGTTATGGACAGCCGCGCCCTTAGTATTTAAATTAGAAATAATGTATGAAATAAATGATTTTTAAATGTTATGTATACGAATTTAGGTTAAGGATTCTTTTATTGTGTTTTTTTATATTAAATAGTTTGAATATTTGTCTTTTATTACCCGGGTAGGGATTAGTTATTAGAATTATTGATAGGAATTGTTTATTTGAAATTGATAAGAACTGTTTGTCTATTGAAATATTTCTTGTGTGTACTTTGTTATATTGTATTTAATTGTGAATACAAAAGTATTGTGATGCACATATGAATTGCATACTAAATGGTGAGCTTTGACGGGGGTACCAATAGGAAGTATAGAGCCAGGGTACGCCTGCGAATTGGTGTACCCGAGCGCTTGTGGCGCTTCTACCGAAAATGTGTAAAGTGGATAGCCACGCCTCCTCGAGTGTAAAATATTGTTCATATCTGCAGGCGGATGCACCACCTATTAATTGCGATCATTTTGGTGCATCCGTCGCTGTTGCACTACGGCCGCCATATGTGAAGCTCGTGCTGAATACAGAAGTTGAAAAATCCACGCTGTACATCGTTTCTGCCCACAAGGCAAGAAATCCCTTGTCTGAGGTGATAAAGAAGTTGGCTTACATGGTGGTGGAGAACTCGCCGTAACAATTATAAGGATTCTTGTAAAAGTGCAGACGTGTTACGTATAAGCTTTAATCTTTTGGAAGAAAACGATATGTCATATAGAAAAAATATAGTAGATCTTTCAACAATCCATCGATCAATACGTCGTAGGCACATTGCGAGCAAAACTATTGCTGTCTCAGAATAGTCACGAGTCATATCGGCTACTATAACAATACAATATGTGGGCGATATATGTTCTTCGAATAATCTATATCGTAATAATCACACGCGACTAATATCGGTCGACGTGCGAGGATCCCATCTATGGGAGCACGCACGACGTTGACATTCCACATAAGGAAAAAATATATCCAGAGCGTTCCAAGTTATTACATTTTTGAGTGAGAACGTGCTTATCGAGTGTACAAGGAGTGCGCTTCGCGTGATTGCGTTCATTTCTTTATTGGATAAAATGGAATATTGCTAGCTTTTCCGAAGGCGGATGAATGAATATCCGCGGCAAAAGGATCGGGGGCGAGACGACGCGTTGCCAGAACGGATTTCTGTTCGTAAACACATAAATATGGAACGCTCGCTCGATGGCGGTCTTTAATAAACAACGATGAGAATACAATGTCGTGACCGCGGACTGCTTACCGTAATGTGGCGCATATAGAGTGCTTAGTTTCTTATGAGGAAAACGAAATGCAATATGTATAAATACATACACCGATTTTCTCAATAATAATGAACTCTCAAGAATTTTGATGTGTAAATTTAGCAATTTTAATAATGCAAAAAATCTGCGAAAGGTTTTTAATATCAGATTTTTTTTTCATTAAACACCCTTAAATGAAGAAAACAATGGTCTGTAATACTTAATCAAGTTCTGAAATACGTATGCAGCTCCAATTTAAATTCTTGAATATATCTTAAATGTTTTAATTGCCAATTTAGTAAACCTTATTTTATCTTAATTCTACGAAATAATTTATAAAAAAATGTGCAATGACGAAAACATAATTCTTCATAAGCTTTCATTCATATTTTCATATCACTATGATGTAGTTTCAAATAAAATGATTACTGCAAACAAGGGCGTACATGTATGCATCTTAAAAAAATATGAATGCAATTTCGTTGCATGTTTATAATGAGTGCAAAGTGAAGCAAGCATTCAACCTTCAACAATCGGCGTAGATCAATAATCACGAGTTTGAAAGCAAATTATTACTACAAATCGAATTACTATTTGCGGTGAATCCGAAATTACGAAATTAAAAATGGAACGGAAAACAGAATCGAGAGTCTGGACCGAGTTCGAGATTAAGAACAGGACCGAGGTCGAAATCGAGCGTGACTCGTTACAATCGAGAGCTTGACGACGAGCAAGATTTAAAGTATTATTTTTTCAATACCATACTTATTCAGATCACGAAGCTTCCGGAGTCCCCTCCTAATGGGGAGTTTTTTTTTTAAACATGTTATCATGAAGAATAGATTCCTTTGGAAAATGTTAAAGCAAATTCTTAGAAGATTGTTAAAAACTATGTTTTATTAAAAATGAAATCGGCTGAGGATTTATAAGGCCTTTCGGTAAAAGCAATAAGTTCTGTAATGTGTCGTGTTTAACAGCATCATTTTATTTATTTATTAGCTTCGCTAGATTAACAAAAGGTCACTTGTTGCAACAACGGCTGCTGAGCTCTGCAGTTCCTATATTCAGCAAAATAAGAAGGCAAGCAAATGTGGCTACATGCCGAAATCAGTTATGCACTGTCAGATCATAATGCCAGATGGCATTTTTGTTTTGGGCAAAAGCGAACATTGTTCATTAAAAAAAATTCCAGCTGTGTGCACATTTAATTAAAGCATTAATAAAGGTAGTCTGAGAGCGCGCTTTAAGAAAATAGCGTTTGCGTTCTCATTAAAGTAATGAAAAATAATGTACGTACCTACGCAAAAGCCTCAAAGCTTTTTCTGAAGTGCATGACTGGCGCTATAGAAGTGCAAAGGAAGAACGTATGCTGACAAATCTCAGATCCAGAATACCAAAAGTCATAATTATTTTATAGATAATTGCATTTATTTTTTTTATATGATAGAATTCCTATATAATAGAAACAATGGTTTTATTTAATTTGAAATTTGGGCTCAGCTCATTAACAAGCCTATTATTGGTGGGCAAATGAATATTTGAAAATTAAACGTGTTGCACTCGGGAACTGCCGCAGACTGCGGACGGAGACTGCGCTCAATTCCGATCTCGATGCCGCTCTCGATTCCGATCTCGATGCCGCTCTCGATTCCGATCTCGATGCCGCTCTCGATTCCGATCTCGATGCCGCTCTCGATTCCGATCTCGATGCCGCTCTCGATTCCGATCTCGATGCCGCTCTCGAGATTCCGATCTCGATGCCGCTCTCGATTCCGATCTCGATGCCGCTCTCGATTCCGATCTCGATGCCGCTCTCGATTCCGATCTCGATGCCGCTCTCGATTCCGATCTCGATGCTGCTCTCGATTCTGATCTCAATGCTGTTTTCGATGATAATAGGTATCCCTCTCGATTTTTAGCTTGGTCTCGATTTACGGTTCTAATTCTTATTCCGCTTTCGATTTTGGTTCTGCTCTCAATTCTGATCTTTTCTCATTCCGATTGCGATCAAGATCGTGATTATAATTTTGGTCCCACGGCGGATTAAAATCTTGTTCTCGTTCTCAACTGGGTACACAACCGAACTTTCCCTAACTTATCTTGAAAAACGTACCTTTTTTCTTGTAAGTTGTACCTCACTCCATAAAAGAGTTCGTACAAAGCTTAACCTCCCTTAACTCCAATAGAAAGAAAATTACGCAAAAATACACGTACACACTCTACTAAATAATGGGATATGGCTACTAAAAAAATTAAAAAAATAAAGATTATTTCTTTAAGTTTATCATATGAACAATGTGTATGAAAATAACATAGAGACTGTCATTTTTGCAATCACAGATTTTGACTGTACATTAATTTTCATTAAGATCGTAAAATATAAAACCTTTTTAAACAAAAAAAAAAATAAACAGACAGACTAACAGAGATAAGCGTATAATTTAGGCAATCACATGTTTTGACTCTACACCAGTTTTCATCAAGATCGTTGAAATCTTTTTTGATAACATCTTTATAAAACATGGTGCAGACAGAAGAAACAGATCGTTTGCCCTATCACATTTTCTTATTACACACCAGTTTTCATTACGATTGGTAAAGCCGTTCTTGAATTACAAAACGATATACAGACAGATAGACACATGCGCGGCAGAGTAATGGATCCATACGCAACTCCAACGACTGACGCCGATATTGTTTGGGAATGTAATTCCCTACTGGTGCACGTGTGTACTTATTTATTACACAAGAGCCTTAACGAAGCGACGGAGGTATTTGAAACTATACATAATGTCAGCGGTCAAGCGACATTAGCAACGGTAAATTATTAATCCATCCATGTTTATGCGGGTGACGTTGAAAACGAAGGTTAGTCATGAATTAATAAGAGATATGGCTTGTCAAGTGCATGTAAAGTAATGCTAAAAGATTAAATAAATTCAATAAAGTCGGAATAGGTACGAGATATATAAGTATATCTTTAGAAAACTATGTTTACACAATATGAATGACAAAGTTTCGTTGATATATATGCATACATAAATTGGGAAAATTTTATATAGAATATAGATTTTTATATTAAACTAAATATGATGTATGTTGGGCATAAAATTTAATATGTATAGAAGGCAATTCATGTGTAATAACTTTGTAAAATCATCACCGTACAATGTTTTAGCAATTACTGAAGACTCTGATATGAGATATGAATTCGTGACATTTTTGTACGAGGAATTTTATCTACAGAGCATTTAAAATGAAGAATTCTGGAATTTATTATAATCGTTCTAATTATGAACATTTTTATATCCCGCTGTTTCATATTTCTCTGATGCTTTCACCTCGCGAACAAAGAAGAAACATAAATCTCGGATAGCTCGTTTGTTCCTCTGTCTCGGTTTACATCGTGACAAAGAAACAGATGCCGTGACGATGTTAATAGGGTTTTTAGCTCAGAAATAAAATACAACGGGGGTTACCTCGGCTGCCGAAAGAGCGGATATTTCTTCATGTCCCTGGTATGACTCGAAACTAAAGCGAATAAAAGAAGTGTTTTCATAAATGCCGGTGAACTGGCGAATTAAGTAGATTTTCTTACACTCAGTGAAATTAATGATATATTACATTAAATAAAATAATTAAGAATGGAATAGGAGAAAACAGAAACCTGAACCAAGAAAGGAAATTTTACCAGTGGGGAGTTTAGAACTTCCCACAAAAAAATTATATAGGAAATTATATTGTCTGATACTTTTTTTTCTGTATTTTTAATATAAAACTCTAGTCAAAACAAATTAGTCTTTACTGCTAATCTGATAATTCTGTCATATAATAAAAAAACTAATTAGACTGTATGTAATTTGATAGTGTTCATTAAAGCTCCAGGAATTTCCCATTAGAGCTACATTGATATCAAACCATTGTTACCGATCTTACGTAATCCCAGATCTGTCTAATTTATTACCTGGTTAAACGACGAAAAATCGGGTAATGTGTTTTTTCATTTTATATATGTATGTATGCTCGTTCCTTTGTAGCGGTCTAACAGGCTCTGAGGACCAAATGCGGGGGTCAAATTGATGATTCTTACGTAAGACGAGTTGTCTTAATTTTTTGAATGTATCTAAAGGTCTGACAGTAATCAAAATTCAATATGGTGAAAACAAGACGACACTTTATAAAAGAAATAAAAAATGAAACCAATATGTCAAATATCTCAAGTGGGTAACACAGCTCTTTAAAAATCATCATGTTTACTTAGATTTCTCTAATATTCTTTATGAATGACCAATTTGGATCTACAGCGATGTACAATTGGTTAACCATCATCCTCACTAAATTTAAAAAAATTTAAAGTTGTAATAAAGTTCTTATATAATCATATAGTAGGTTTTATTTACGTGCCTTACTCCCGTATCTCAGCGAACGTATACTAACCGATGTAACTAATTATTGCTAATATGTAATGTATAACTACATTTATTTGTAAAACATGATATAGATACAAACATAATCCGACCCATGAATACTAAAATGAATAAAGTATTTTATATGGCGAGTGTTCTACGAGAAGGTAAGTAATACGTAAGCAAGTATTTTTTATGTCGTTTGTAACTTTCCATATAAATCAAAGTGAATTTGGTAACGATTAAATTGAATGTAAAAAAGTTAGTGCGTAACTACAAAAAAAAAACCTTTTAAGTACATAAATTAGTGCACGTAAGTAAAAGCTTTAAAAACACTTAATTTTAATATGCTTACGTAGTTGATATATAGACAACGATTTTAAACTTGTAGCTTTTACACGATCAACGATATAATAAAAGTCTAAAAAGGAATTATTAACAACTCTAATAATATTTTAAAGCGTACAGTGCACACAACGCATTATCAAATTTCGCAGCTACGCAGAAAAAAAAATGTTGGCTGAAAGCCTTCTATACGGAATAGTGAGTCGCGTCGAACTCCACGGGGAGGTGTCTCGAGGGCAGTCGCCGTGGGGCGGCGCGACGTGCGCGTGCTCGCTTTGAGGTTCCGTACCGCTCAAAGCCGAACCAAGGCGCTGTCGATGTACTCGGCTGAATACAACGGCTTGGAGTCGTGACACGCATTCATTTCTTTATACCGATGGTTGCAAACGTTTCAGGGTCTTACGGCCGATGCGAATTTTTTCGATTGTAGGTATGTGTGTCAGTAATAATTGTAAAATATGTGAAAAAGAATAATTGTTATTTAACAACTTGTTTAGTGAAAATCATTACCGTGAACTATTAGTAAAAAACATATGTATTACTTAAAATTCATGAATTCTGGGGTATTATTAAGATTTTTTGAAGGTCATAAAATAATCCATTGGACAGACAATCGTATTACATCAAAATATATAGAAGATTTTGCCACCAATGTGGATTTTTTATGGATCCTATTTCGAGAGCGGGTAAATAATAATTATTAAAAATTCAAAAATAAATAAGAAATTAACAAATGACTATTTATTTAGAAAATTTCATGAATTATTAGTAAAAATATACATATTTGGTGCAGCGAATTGCGTTGATTGGAGAAATGTTGTATTACAATGATGACACACTAAAAATTATAAGTAACAGAAACGACTCACCCTTAGTACTTTGAGATCGTTTGAATGGCCACAGCTTTTTCTTGTTACTTGTTTTTAGTTTTAGACCATATCGACGCGGGCGCATATTTTACGAAATATGTTTTTAATTTTGTTCGATCGGTGCTACTGCGCGAGAAAGAAGATAGAGAAGGTAGAAGAAATATATGGGCAATGAAAGAAGAAGGATGGAATTTGTGTCGCCATTGCAACACGGAAAATACCAGTTGAAAACGGCGCCACCAATAATTACTACTTAAAGTTTTTTGGACTATTACAAAGGTTTCTCAAAGCTCCATGAAAACAATCGATGACGAAGATGAAACAGTAAGAGGAAATCGTTTTTCAGATCCAGTTTGTAATTGGAAAATAAAGTTATGTGCCATATCGAAGTAAATTGTGATCATTTATAAGAAAATGCTTATTTTTGAAAGCGAGCATACAACATATAAGTACAAAGTGTAATATAAAGTAAGACGAATGACATCTTTTTTAGTTGTTAGATGCACAAGAATATTATAGTAGTAAGAGACATACAAGTATGACAGTACTCGGACGCTGGCTTGCAACATGCACTATCATACAACATGCAACCCACCGTTGCTGCATTTTAATGCATGTTGCACGTCTAGTTATGTGTTTCCGCGAGGTAACTCGAGGTAACAGCTCATACAAAAGAATAGAAAGGAATTATTCTATCTTGGATAGTATGAAGCCTATAATGAAACCGAACAACGAAAATATCTTTCAGGCGATCCTTAAAGAAAATTTTCAAAGGCTGCATTCCGTTTCTAAAAAGTCTAACAATTGAACTGTAATGGAAAAATGAGGAAACAATGAGTAAAAATTTACTATTATCTATTTATTACCTTAAATTGTATATTATAGAGTTTAAGGTAATAAATACGTTATGATGGTAGAGCGATAAATTGAAGAAAGTAAACAAAACGTAATAAGAGATTGTACCCTCAAAAAATTATTGAAAGTCTTTACAGGGAAACGTATTTTGGGAACTATAAATGAGAAATTATTGATTATTAGATATTAAAAAACAATAGATTAAGTGGAAATTTAGTTCAAGGAAGTAAACGAAAAGATTTACTTTCTTTAGTTAAACTTAATTGAAATTTTGGAAATTTCTATAGAATGTGTCCCAAGTTTCACTAAGATCCCTTGAGAATAACGGGCGCTATCGCGTTGACAAGCCGCGTTATATTCCACATACATACATAAACTTTTGAACCAATGCTATTTTCTGAACCTTCTATAGAAAACATATTATGACAAAATTTCTGCGAAGTTCCGTCATGAGACCAAATATGGAAATGAGATTTCTAAATAAATCTACAAGTTACAAGATTTTCTTCTTCAACAATCATCCGCATTTTTCAATTTTTCTTAACTGACATTAAATCGTGTTCTCTTTCCTGAAAATTAGAAAACGCATTATTTAAAGTATTCGTCTAAGCGTTTCAGTATCAAAACACTGAAATTATTTTTTAGACGGTCGGATGAATAACTCGCTCGATTCGATAATTCATCGGAGGCCTCTAAGATTTCAAGTCATTATTAGCCGAAACGAGTCGAGTCTCAGAATTAAGTCGTTCTCAAGGGCGACAATCGCGACGGAAGGCGAGCCGAAGCGACAACTACACGACTCCCGGTGGGGTTCCGCCGTTGCGGCCGTGCGGCGAACGCGACGGCGGCGACGACGCGAAAAAGGGAAAAACGGAGCGTAATCCCCGACTTAATTTTATCAGCGGCGGACGATTGGGGCGTCGGGCGCTGCCGCTGCGGAAAAATACTCCGGAGTTTCGTTGGAAAGAAATTTTAATAATAAACGAAATATCGTCTTTCCCGTCCCGCGGGGTGCGAAGGCGGGCGGGGGCGGCGGGGGCGCGGAGGCGGTGAGGAAAATGAGAATTAATTACTTCTTAATTAGCCGGAAAATATTTCTAGAGTTTATTAAGAATGCATAATAAAAAAATGCACGAATATGAATTGATTAATTTTTGAAACTGTGAAGACTAAATATAGACAAACAATAAACACAACGTTATTGTAGATTGTTTATTTTTAGCTTTTTAAACTGACTCGAACTGAAAATTTGTAATAAATTAGAACAACGTGTTTGATTAAATATCGGAGCCTTGATTTTGAAATGGACCAAAATTTTTAAAGCGATATTTTTGTAATGTAATATCATAATATTATATTTATATATACTTTTATAGTTACTTTTAGTATCTAACTTTATTGAAATCATAGCCAAATGCGTCTCTGAGTAGTGGCTCTGCAGAACTATCCTCGCCACGAATGCATTTATGCAGTCGTCGTAGCCATTTTTTACAAAAATTCAGAACATTTTCACCTCCTGCGATGCGATAATAAATTCAAACAAAATCCGATAGCAATTTAAAACAAAAAAACTTTCTTTTTTAATTGCATAGAGGGTACTTTGTAAACGCGAAACATACACAATATCTGAGTCTGTATTTTTTTAATGTACGCAACATTTGAATGTCAATCTTAATAATCAGTATCCTTTTGACTTGCTGATCAATTCAAAAATAACTAAGGGCCTATATTACTGTCCTAAGCCTTAATATATATGTATGCATGTATTAAAGCTTAGGACAGTGAGATACGCCCTAAGTTATTGATGAATTGATCAGCTTATCAAAAGGACAACGTATATGTTAAGGATTGCGGGAGGGTATGTCTCTGCAATGGGGCAAATAAAACCTGACGCAACAATCAACAGCAATCAATCAGTGTGCAAGAGAGGACCAAAATCGGTAAAGGCATCGATATTCCAATCGTAAGCGAGATTGAGACCTAAGCCGATACTTAAAAACGAAAAGTGACATTAAGAAAGGACAGTGATCGAGAATCTGTAGGGGAGGTCGGCCGAGACGAAAGCATTCTTTGTACCTCCACGCCAGAAAAATATCTGCGAAATTCGAAATTTATAAACGAAAATAATAACTTTTTATGTGCAATAATTTATATGAATGTTTAAATGTCAGATTAAATAAAATATTCACTAAAACACAATAACTCATAAGTTAAATATTCATTTTTTATGAAACTTTTATCTAATTAAACAATTACCTTTTACTTATGTAAATGCTTCAGCTTACATATACCCATAAAATGAGTGTCAGCTGGGATACATAGAAAAGAATTCTTTTTATCTTATTTTGTATAAAATTCATGAAATAGGATAGATTAATGAAAAATTACAGTGATATATAATTTTACATATAATGTAATGTCAGCAAATTAAACCGTATAACAACGGTTCACGGTTTGGGTTCCCTCCAGATAATTTGTTTAATACCTTAAAAATGGCAATAATTAAGCGCACTCTGTTCTTATTAAGCATTCTTAGCTCGTTTATAATCTCAGCACATATTTTTTGAAAAAATACTTTTTTGTTATTCCCAATTTTAATGATTTTCCTTCACTTACAATGATGTGCAAAATGTAAAAAAAAAAGTGCAGTTTTTTAGAGATTACACCTTATTTTAACTGAATTGGGCAGCGTCAAGAAAGCTCCTAGTTTCGTGAGTCAAACGCACGGCGACAACATTAAATTCGATCGGTTTACGATCCACGTCTTATTGGAGTAATCAGACTTGCAAATCTAAATGAATTACAATTTTACCTTAGTTCAAAGCTTAAAGTTTCAGTTTGATAGAGTTATTCAACTGCATTACGCGTCTATCACAGAAGTGTGCATTTTAGTGCAATCTCAGACCACTGAGCATCGGTGAGAGTCAAGACTCGGCTACGACAAACCATTAGCTTATTTCTTATACAAGGTTCAAGTTTTTTTTTAAGTCCAAATTTCTTAAACGAATCGAAAACGAAGGAAGGACAAATAAAGTTTAGGGATGTCAGTTATCCGTATGAAAAAAACAGACTGTCGACTCAAACTTCCTGATTCAGCCAGTAAAAACCTTGACTTATGTCAAATAATGAGTTTTAATGTAATTGATCCTTTTCTTAAACCAAATAAAATCTTACCTAAGGTGAGGGAGTCTGAGATATCTTATACGGGGGTCTTATAATGGCCAAAATTGTCCTTACGTAATTAATGAATGACCCCTTATCCTGTCAAACCCAGGGACGCCTTCATCCCGCAACATGTAACATGACGAACTGGAATTATTAGTTCCTGCAAAGCATCGATATTTTGTGGTACAATAACCGATTTAGGGGACCTTCTTTTAAATTCGTCCGTGAGCATAGACCGCCCACGATTGAACTTACTAAACCAGAGTGATACACGGTGGTTTTGATGGTGCTTCATCCTCAAAAGTTTAAGGGGGTTGATTGATGGACTATTATTGAGATAGCCCACGCCGAAAATCGTAATAAACGATGGCACAAAAATTTTCACGAGTTAAATCCGCGATGATAAGGACAATCAAGGTTTTTAAAATGACGCCACCTACAATGGTAATACAATTGACAGTTACATGAAAGAAAGTGTATTCTACAGCCAAGGAGTTCCATTTTCAAAGGTTGTAATTACATTTTAAATAATTTTCTCTATGTGGCCAGTTCCGGATACATGTATAGCAGTCCTCGTAGCTGCAGGCAGTTTTCAATTTTTATCATTTTTTCGGTGGCCTTGTATCGGTCTATTGAACGATATCACATTATTCGAGTTCGTGAATAAATTTATTTTTAAATTAAGTCTTTTTAGGATTCCGTATTGTTTAAATAAAATAATGGATAACTTGTAGTCTCGTCGTGACCGTATATCGATCCGTCTGTATGTATGTCACAGCCTGACAGACATTTTCCACCGACTTTGCTGAAAGGTACAGGCAGGCGTTGTATATGAACCGATACACAATTTCAAATCACATTTGAGATATTTTACAATAGCTGTACGGTGTAAACAAAAAAAACGGAAGGACGAATTTTTTTCTCGCACTGAATTGTGTAATATCGTTGCACAGGTGTTTGTGAGTGCAGATAGGCTTTATTAAGTATTTTTTCCTTTAGGTGTTGATTTTGTGGCTTAATGGAGTGATTTTATGAACTACTTTTCACTTTGAAAGATCATGAACTTTCAAAGTTCATGATCTTTCAGATCATGAACTTTCTTATTGAATTGAAACTTTATGATCTTTCAGATCATGAACTTTCAAAAGCTAAAAAAAACTTGATAACTTTTAAATAAATAGATGTGCAACGGTGAATATTGTACATTCCGTAAATAGTTTTTTAATCAGCTATTTTACATATTAAAACCGATGATTTTAGTTCATCACTTTATAATACACATCGTGATATCCTGGGCGCTAGATGGGTTAAGGGAAATCTGTGTCACGTGGATAAACGAGACAATTTAAAGATGTTCTTGTACATGCAAGTCGATTGAGTGGATATGATTCCGACACTGCGAAAGACTTAACGAATGCACGTATGGACGTTGATAAAATCATAACTCTCCTTTGGCCCCGCCGTGTCGGTTAAAAATGAGAGTGTATACGTAAAAAGTTACACAATCACATATACGGGTGGAAGGCTACCGCTGTATTATTAACTCCGACACGTCCTTTCGCGTTTCCCTAGAAATTTCAATTTCTTTAGATGATAAGCGTTTTCGGTATCGCGAGGACCGCGAGGGCGGACGAAACCTTTGCACCGTGACTACCTTTTAAGCTTTAATAAACAAACCTTTAAAATATGAGTCGAAATAGCTATTTATCTCGCTAAGCTATGTGATCTCACGAAGATTTTTAGTGCTTTCTGGAGTTAAGCAGCTTTTTTGTTAAGAGATGAGATATTTCTTTATTTAATTTATTACTGTTGAATAAGGCGATGTCATAGATTTTTTAAGATAAATTCTATTACGACTCAAATTTCAGTTTCAATGTATTTTTTTAATAACATGCGCATTTTGCATAAAAAAAATAAGCGTAAAGAAGACACGATTGTTATAATCAATCAAAATGTGATAGTTATATCAAAATCTGATCATAATCATGACAGATAATACAATTTTCAATAAGAAAATTTCTTTTGCTGAGTTTGGTTAAAGCGTTTATCTGATATTCTAATGTATTAAGCGAAGAAACGATATGAGTTTACTTAGTGAGTTTTTTTTAAATTTGTATTTGTCAAGTGAAGAAACAATATATGTCTTGGTGTATGTAATTTCCAAATCCAAAGTTATTGATTATATCTTAATACAACAAACATTAGGAATCATAATTTAGTCTAGTCTAGTTCTAGTCAATAGGGATTCATATAATTGCAATCGCCTGGCATGCGATGTTAAACACGGTGACGGAAGTATGTCTTTGGGATCCATAGATCTAGGTCTTTATCAAAATTTATTATATATGAAAAAAATTTAGAAATACTTAAAAGAAATAGTAGTTGACATAAACTCAATACGGGAAATAAAAATGAACTGATTTCACATATTAGTCGTCTAAGTAAAGTCACAAATTCATTTAGAGGTCTCTGTCTGCGCATATTCAATAAAGTTCCTGTAGATATACAAGATTTACCCCTATCGAAATTTAAAAGTATTATTAAACAATTACTCAGTAAAAAAGGGTACAATACAATTACTTAATATTAAGAAGACAAATATCCATAGGCATAAGCGGCTCGACTTATTACCGGACTGTTTAGTTCTTAATGGTTTTGTATTTGTTTTGGCTATGTATGAGCAAATTAGAAAAGAGCTACCCTTAAGTTTCTTGGTCGTTCTTCTTGAGGAAAAACTGCCTTCCGAACGAATGGTAAAGTGTAAATTCGCAAAAAATTATGACGTTTTCAAGTGTTATTTTGTAACCTATTAAATAAAAATATTATCAATTTGAAAGTAGTTAATGCTTTTTCAACTGTAACTTTTATTAACAACTATTACTTTCTCAACTATATTTTCGATAGAATTACAGTTGAGAAAGTTGTAACTAGTTAAAAAAAATATTGATATTTGGTTATTTTTTTTTATTTCAACTCGCAAATACAGACGACGAATAAACTACATGAATTTTATTATGTTGAATAATAGCAACTTGTAGTTGTGAATTATAATGTAAGCACCACACAACAGAATACGACTATGTCTAAATTTCCATGATTTCTAACGTGGCGTCATCTATTTACCTAATGCTCATAATTGATAACGCGTTGAGTAAAAAATAGAGAAATCTTCTCAAGACAAGTGAAGGCGCTTACCGTATAGCTTCTTGGAAATTTGAGTATTTTATAAAAAAAACAAAAGCGTATTAAATACTATTTTCACTAAATCATTACTGTAAGTTAGTTAGTATAACAACAGGCACGTTTTTCAATTTACTAAATAATTAATAACATTGTACTAAATAAATTTTTCTATTCAAATTCTTCACTGAAAGTGCTATCGATTTACCTTGTTTATTTTATAACGACAACGCACACATGGCCTAGCAAGTACAAACATGTGATCGAATTAAACGAAATTTTTTAAACAAATTAGAGCATAAAATATATTAATTAAGAATCAATAAAATGACCATAGTACGAGGATTCCTAAGACGTTATTCTCTTATATTAATTACATTACGAAAATGTGTTATTACTGAGTACACGTTATTTACTTAAGAGCACAGGATCTTTCAAAAATGTATTTGATTTCTAAAAAAAATTTATTTTAATATTGAATACGCACAAACCCTATAATATTTATAACATTGTTGGCTATAGAATGCACTATATTCGAAATTGCAATCGAAATGTGTTTCGGATATTTTTGATTATTAATAATTTCTACACAATTGTTTTATTTTATTACTATACGATTCCCTATTAAAAAAGAATTGAAATTAATAAAATTATTTTATATAATTTTGTGAATATAACGACATTCTTAACATTGAATGATTATGGTTATTACGTCACACTGATATGGTTAGTCTCTCAACCACCCCGATGTGAGGCCTTGACATTCGCGAGCTAGATCAATGGTTGTTTAATAGGCGTGACGTGTACGGTACTGTGGACGAGCTCGCCCGCCCTACCACACTGAAGGATGCCCTTTTGGAATTCATTCGAATATGATCCTTGGATAATGGATAATATTATACGAGAGACGGTCATTGTCTTTTTTTGCGATCACTATTGATATTTAAAATAATATGTATTATTTCTAGCAATGGTTTTATTTTTGTAATATGCAAAATATATACTGTTTTACAGATTCAATCGAAAGGTCACGCCTATTCCCCGCTGGGGTAGGCAGAAATCACAGCTCTCCACTCTGTAGGAATCCATAACACCTCCCGCTTCATTGGCATTCATCAATCGTTTCATGCGCTTCAATCGGTTTCAGACGTCTGAAGTTTGGTAACCACCCTTTCAGAGGCTGATTTTTAAATACCTTTTGAACTGTTCACATCTAAACGTGGAACCTTTCAATTGATACAATATTGCAGATGTGTAATAGTGTTTTTCGAGTATACGGGTACATGTACTAATGAAAAAACTTTTACGTATTTACAATAATGAAAAAAAATTCCTGAGCAATCAACCGTTGACGGACAATCGTGAAATACGAACAAAAGAAAGTAAAAAAGTTCGAACGCAATTACATGAAATATTTCCCACGATTTACAATTTAATTAGTCGATTATGCTCTAGTCGAATGATCTGACTGCGCTCGTATAAAAAGTATTGATACGGTCGGTAGTCATGAGGACTTCTAAGAGGATTTCTGACCAGAATGGAAACGAATGTGGATAGACGCGAGAACGGAAACGAGGCGAAAGCCAGCGGGCCGGCGTTATCGATTGGGACCCCCCGCCCGCTGCGCAACAAGTGAGCCCCCCCTGGCGCCCGGCGAATTGCTGTTCGCCCCCTCACCCTCGTCAGCGCAATTAAACAATGTCAACTTGATGAATTGGCACTACCCAAGTTAAGCCAATGATTCTATCTTAAGAAACGGCCAAGTTATATTAAAAGTTACAGATTGTCGTTTAAAACGCTCTAGAATATAAATGAGATGTCGTACATTTTAGAAATGAAGTCGTCTATGGTTACAATGTGTCTGAGAAGTCTTTAGTGTCGATGTGTAAGTATTCGTTGTAACGTGTCTGTATGATTCGTAGACGTATCCATTCTAGACAAACAGCTTGTCATGTTCTTATATGATGCTCAGACAACAATGATTCTCTGTAAAGCACTAAAGTGTAATGATTTTAGAAGAAATATTTTTTTTATTTGTTACTGTTGCTGGTATTATAGAGTTATCTTAAAAAAACTTGGTGTTAAGTTAAACAAATCCATTTGTTATTCTAAATATTTTTTGAAACACGAGAACTACATTTGTCAACAATGGGTTGACATAAGAAGTCTTTTCATCTCAAAAAGCCTTACTATTTCTCACAAAATTCCGAGTTTAGTAAACGAGTATCCGTATATTGACTAGAATTCTAAATACTTATTGATTTCAAAATGATATCGATAATTAAATGAAATATGCTGTGGACATGATATTTAAGTACAAAAGACATTTTTAGAATCATAGTATTTATGACAATTTTACTTGTAACGCGGGAAACGCGAACGAACTGGACCGAGCGGGAAAAAAACGAAACCGTAATTAGGTCTGGCATCGAGATCAAGGAACATATCCGATTACAAATTTACTACGTGTTCTTAAGTGTAATAAAAATACTATAAATTACTTTACAATTTAGACACAAGTATTTTATATTTAAAATGGATTCGAACAAGTACAAGACAATTAAATAAGTAACTCTCCTGGGATACAGTGTCAATGTTTAATAAAAAAATAAATGCTTTTCTTTTGGCTATAAATTATTTTAATAGTCATAAATCGATTCATATAGTTGACTGACACTATTTGCGCTGGCCGTGTGACACCCCAGCTCATATAAACAAACGTGACGTCAAACTATCGACGAGTTCGTTTGTTTATTTGGGTGATTTTAGTGACCATTACTTATCGCCGGTCGGAATCGATATTTATTCGTGGCGTACATTTTATAACACTCTGAGTAATTACGTTTTTATACACGGCGATGGTATTTATGAAGGACCCTTGTTGACGTAAAACTGGGCCCATTTTGATTTACTTCGGCTGCCAGTCGACTGCTAATGTTGAACTGTTTTTGGCTTCTTGTAAGTGACGAAGAATGCCAGCAAATGTGATTAATTTTTAAAAAAAATTTCAAAAAACCAGTGGAGACAACAATGAAAATTAAAGCGCAGCGCTAATGGGTTTTCTCGAGTGAATTTTTTATAATAATGGTACTTTTTTAAAAATGCGTTTCCTTCCCAACGGACTGACCTGTAATAATGTTGTGTAAAGTATACTGTTATCCCATTATAAATCCGTAACGGTTGTTTAGTAAAAGAAAAAAAATGTTCACTTTATGTTATGCTATTTTTTTTTGAGGGGATAATGAATTGAACTGCGCTAAATGTATTGAGTCCGTGAATAATTAAAAGGTAAATAAATTAAAATCCTTTTGGCTACATATTGATATATTTTTTTTATCAGACTAATTAATTTTTAGAGAAATCGTCGGGTTGCATCTTGATTAAAAGATTTCAGTCAATGCGTCCATTCAAGCCAAAAATGCCGGTGAACTCGTTAATCCTGAAAATATATCTGAAAATGTGTTTCACGTTTAAAACTATAGAAGTTAATGTGTTTCATTACACTTTAATGTTTCAAATAATCCGAAAAATCGCACTGCGTTTTAGTCAATTTATACCTACTCGTGATTTGAGTTCCAAATTAATTGAGAATATATATTTTCGGCTTGCTTAATATTAATAGAAGAACAAAACACGATTTTAATTTAATTCTTTTTCCAGATATGTTCATTTGATAATCAGTTTTTAATTCAAGTTAAATGTAATTGTTTAAATGTCAGGATGTGTAAATTGTAAAAAGGTTTAGAAAAATATATGTTATCGAATAGTCGACAAATAAAATATGCGCTGAATAATATCGTGCAGATACAACAATAATTTTAATTTCTACCAAATACATTTGGTAAATCGAAGTCTACATACTTCTTCACAACTTTCAACGGTATTGTATACATTGAGTAAATCGAGTTCTACGTACCAGCATTAATGAGAAAATAAGTTGAACCATTTTCGGTACACATTCTATTCTAGTGTCGTATATATTTGGTGTCGTATATGTTTTGGACGCTTATTTTTATTCCGAACAAGCTCTGTGACTGAGGCTTTAATCGCGCGACGAAAAATATTTTCTTTTGTTTGTTCTAGGTGCGGTACACTAGCCCGCTCTCACTAAGTGTTTGTAAATCTCATCCGTATCTGTAAATATTGCTTGGCTCAATAACATTGTAAGATGAGATTTTTTTTTATAATTTCACTGTACATCATCGAAACATAGAAATATCTTATCAGTAATACAATCAATACCTAGGTATTGCTCATGATGCCTTTCCGAATTTTATTTTAAAGATTTTAAAATGTCTCATGATCTTACTTTCAAATATCAAACTAAGCCCCTATTGATTCGCTTGAAACCTATGACTATGAGAATCTATGAAATGTGAATAAACAGACAAAGAGATTTCGAAGTTTATAATATAAAATAGATCTTTTTCACAAGTTACCTTTTTTATGCATGAATTGTATACTATTTGCCTGCAGGCAACTGATATCCAATTTTCTCGACTTTTCGACACGCTTGAACTCGCAACAAATATTAACTGTTACTAGCTTCAAAACTCTGACTTTTTACATTCTTATTGCTGCCTCGTTTGTACATCGTCTAGTGATTGATGAAGTTGATGCTCAGAAAACATTTTCTTCTTTACACTTTATCAGTAGTGTTTAGGTAAAGTATAAAAGAAGAAAATATTAGAGCTGTTAAATTATTATAAGCATTTTGTAATTCTCCTCTTAAAGTACCACGTTTCATCGATATTCACACATCACCACGAATTGAACCTAATCTAATAAAACAAGGCGACTGTATATTGATCATAAAGGACATTGTTATGTGGATTATATCGGTGTTAAACAGAGCGATGGTTCACAGGCTTGCGGCATCGCAGTCGGAAGTGACCACTGTTCACGCGTCGTGTTTGTCGCCAACTATAACAAAGATGTATTTTCGGAAAAACTGCAAAGCAAAGCCGATACTACGTTTTTATCTCACAAAACATACTGCTCTTGCTCATCTTCTTCTCTACCATAAGCGTTAAAATTATATGCGCTGTTTTCCAACGAAAACTAAGTAAGGAAACAAAGGAAACTATGTAAGGACACGTGCAACTCGCTGCACTCGCTGCATCTCTACATAAACGATGTGCAGCCTCCCAGCAAATGAGATTTAGATGAGCCCTCTTATAGTGTTCTCGGCTGAATTGCATCCATAGTACTTCAGAGTTGTAGTTATTGCAATGAATAAATGTGTTAACTACATGTATTGTACCAGTCTTAGACAAAAAAAAGAATGTGGAAAATTTAATAAATGTATCTAATTCGTTCAGTTTTTATTTGAAAATAAATAATGGAAGAATCACTATTAACTTCAGGTAACGAACTTGTCTTCACATACAACTTCATTTATCATATCGTTATCATGTTATCAATCCAATTACAGATTCATCTAAAACAATGCGAGTCTTTCTACGATTTCAATATTTGCTATTTTTATTAATTTCCTTTAGTATATTATAATATAAAATATATTTTATGTATAATTGAAGACATAAACCTACTAATTGAATAACATGTCAACCTGATTTATTTCGTATATTTCCACGTGGGCTTAATATAATGAAACAGATATCGTCATATGAGAGAAAGCTACCTACTGATAAATTTTATGAACCGTAAAACGTATTAAAAGTATTACATTGGGATTGAAATAAAATAAATTATAGTCTACTACGACTACAATCTACGACTTTGATTTATATCACATATATATCCTACCTGAAAAAAAAGTTGAATGCTTACACAAATTGTCTAATTCCAATCCGAGTATCGCTATTCTATTTCATCGCCGATGGAAAACGACAAATAGCTGCAAATTAAATATTATTATTAAAAGAAATATGTAAATGTTTCTATATATTTATTTCTCTTAACTTTCTTAAAGCACGATTGTTCGCTATTCGTAGGATACACTTCGCTAAGCTTAAAGTCATGGTGTCGCCAACAGTATAATATTACATATTTAAATAAAACTAACTAGTTTCATTTTTATTTAAATTTATTACCATTTTTCTTATAGTCAGTTACATTGTGTGGTTTAAGAAACTGTAATTTTTTTGAGCTAGACTACAAACCTATAGCAAAAATTACCCTGTGAAATGACGCACCGTGAATTATGTTTAGAAGGCTGCTACTGTACCAGAAAATAACTCTCAGCCCTATGTCGTCATTTTTGAGAGGTACTCACCGTACATGAGAAAATTGAATTTTCCAGGTGCAAATGAGAAATCACAACTAATTATTTTAGTACGGCTTTTTCTAGTTGATAGATCATTAGAATAAAAATACGAAATATCTAGTGCTATAGAAAATTGGTGGTACTGGAAATCAGTACAATTTTTTAAATTTCCGATAATTGTAGAAGTAATATACCTAGGTAATTCATTACTGTATGGCATTTGTCTGATTTCTTTTCTATACTTATACAGGTACATTATCCATTAACGCCGTACATATTTCCCGTACAGGGGGAAAAGCCGAAGGTCTCAACACTTATCCCAGTCCCATATGATATGAGATCATTGTCACTAATGTATGGCATCTTGTTCAAAATATTATTTAACACATATAATAATGTTTAATATTTATGCCGTCCAAAATTTATGGTCAATATTTGTATAAGTAAGTAATTAAACAAATTTTAGGTTCTACCGAATCATTGTTACCGTACGATCATAAATTTATGTATTGTAACTCATTTTTTGATATAATGTTACTAAATATTACAGTTGTACTTTAAATCCGTTTATTATAAATGGTACAATAATTAAAAAAAAAAATATCAAATTAGGAAAAATGGTTACGGAGGCTTTTTCTTCCTAGGCTAGGTCTTTACAATTCTCTTCTTCTCTTACAATTGTTTTCGAATTAGAGCCTATTTTGACTAAACCTCGTATATGACCTCCCCCTTCCCATTCAAAAGTTGGATCTGCCCTTGTATGAAACGAAGTTTTTAATTAATCCTCAGGAAATAGGATAAAAGTTTAACCACATTCGTTAATTTACGTCACGTTTCGGAAAATTGTTACAAACATAAAAACACATTAAGGCATTTTTAAATTACTAATAGGTTTATACAAATTTTAGTATTTATTAATTTTCGCAGGTAAAAATGGTCACATTTGTTACATAATTCGAAACCACCTTTATTTAGTTCACTTGTGGAAGAACATGGTACAACCACTACACGATTGATTTTATAACTTATTATGTGCTTAACATACGTGAAATTCTGAAACAGAACAAAAACAATTTCCCTACAATAGCTAACAAGCTAAATCACCGTAACAACGGTCACATGATAAGTGTTAAAAAGGTGCAAAGGGCGTCTGCCTTAATCATATCTCCCGCCTAGTTTTATCCCCAATACCCTAAAAAGGGGTACGGATATATAGTATCGACATGTACTGCACCAGTCTTGTGTACAAAATAGTAGGAGAACAGTATAGCTGGCTATAAAATTCTTGTACCGCTCAAATAAGCAAAACCTGTTTAGATTAAGTTCGCAAGGTTGTACAAAAAAAATAATGATGCTGTAATGGTACTTTATGAGGCAATGATGCTTACAGAAATAGAAAAATGGCATTTTAAGAAGGACATTGCGATTGTTTGTAAAGAGTAGAGAAACTTAGGATGAAATAAATGACCTGTCATTTAGTTGTACTAATGGTACTGCCCCTGAGAACGAATTTTAAAAAGCTTTAAATAATTTTACTCTAAACGATGTAAGTTGTTAGCATTTTAATATAAATTCGTCTGCGTCTTGGCGTGAATTAACGACGGAGCACGAAGAAAGGAATGTGACTCAGCAAACCCGTAACATAGTCAGCATACATTATATGCATAAATAATAAAAATAGATTGACTGTAAATTTCAATTACTATTAAAAGATATGTAAGATTACCGTTACTATGAAGGTATCTTAATGCTAATATATTTTAATGCTGAAATTGTCCCGTAATGTCCCACAAGATCCTTAACAAAAAATCAATTTTAATATACAAATATGGAAAATATGAAGTAACGATAAAGTTGCGGGCAAAGTATAATAAACATTTAAATGCTTTTATAATATATGAGATTAAGATTGTGCTTATTTATTATTTATATAAATTCAGCACAAAAATATACATTGTTAGTGTCCAAATAAATCAATAAATTTGAAATAAATGCATGAAGTCATAACTACAAAATAGTGTGGAGCTTATAAATCCATATGATCAATTTAATTTCAATTGATGACTATTATATGTATAAAAGCTTATGTCTTTACTGCAATTGTCAGTAATATGAACTTATCATGAGACGAATTCCTTACTAACATCCGGATAACCAAGAATAGGGGTCACATATTCGTTGCTTCAGTTGTTAAAATGCAATTTCACAACGCTCATTCCATTCTGACTGCCGCTTCTCTTCTGCCAGCTGTTATAAAGGTTTAGTGATAAAAAGGTTTTTTAATATATAATATCTTATATATTAAAAAACCTTTTCACCAAACATTTATAATAAGAACATTGTCCTAGGAATGCGTAAACATCAGTCTTACCTTTCTGTGTCAGCCATACGTTGACCGACTTGAGCTTTACAGGATCGGTTCCTCCTCCGATATCACATGGCTCGGGCAATTGACCTGTCTGCGAAATAATGAACATTTCGCTGGGCTGAGCTATAAGTTTACGTCTTGAATTTTCCGTAGGATCTGCTCTAGCTTTTGCAGATAGACATCAAAATCTTTTTCTATTAGTGTAATATCATCCAGGTATTCCAGGCACGCTTCTCCGGTTAGTTGGACGAGCACCTGTTCCATCGGTCGTTTCAAGGTAGCTGGAGCATTACACTGAACTGCCAGAGGCCTTTTCCCGTTGAGGATGCTATTTTTTTCTTATCCTTGGAGTCTATTTCCACCTGCCAGTAACCACTGTTCAGGTCCAAGGTGGAAAATCATTTTATCTCGTGTATTATGTACAACATATTGTCGATTCAAAGTAATGGAAGACTATCCTTTTTTGTTGCATTATTGAGCCGGTAGTAGTTAACACAGAACTTATGGTTCCATCATTCTTCCTTACCATAACCATTGGTGAACACCATGGGTTACACGAGGGCCCGATCATGTTAGTAGCCCTCATATCGTTTAGGTGGTTTTCAACATCTATCTCACGAGCCAGCAGCATACTTCAGTCGTTTTCGAATCGGAGTCTCATTCCCAGTATTTATTTATGGTATATCAAAGCAGTCTTTTTGGGTCTTCCTAATACTCAAAAAATGCGCCGATATATATAGACAACAATTACCGCGCTTTTGCTAATTCTATTCCGCTAAAGCTGCTTCGAACGCTGTCTAGTATTGTCTCCACCAAACTATCCCACGGTCTTTGGTCGAGACCCATCGATGATGTCTAGCACCTGCCAGAAATGTAGTTGCGTACACAACTACATGATGTCTTCGTAGGTATACATAATCGCTTCTTTAGCTGATACATATTCCTTGACACTCGGATTGAATACAAGTAGGAGGCACCTTCTGTTCACTTTACTACAGTTCGTATTTGTAACCACACTTCACTATTCTCCGTTTTGTCCAACAGCATATAGTGACTCGGACCCTCTACAATTGTTTTTTCTAATACAACTAATACCAACTTTTCTAATTTAATTGGTAAAATTATTTTCTTCGCATAATTCACCTGTACGAAAATTCTCTACATCTGCGCATTTAAAGACATTGTGGTACACAATGTCTTGAAATACAAGGACGCGACTTTATAGTTGTATTATTTTATAAAATCAGATCCAATTATGCAGTCATCTATTATGTCTGCAAAGATGACAACAATCTGGTATTCTTTTTTTTCTAAATGTATAGCGACTCTCTGATTACCTGCAATGGGAGTAGGTAGCTATTAAAATTCGGAGTTTCTGAGGCAGCTCTAACCGGATTTCATCAAATGTTTTGCAAGCCGAGAATTTATAATGGTACGGGAAGCATCTGTGTCGAGCACTAACTAGCTCAACATTCAATCAATGCCTCCCTTGATTAATTATCAAACTGCTCCTTTTGCAAACTTCTAAGATTAGAATTGTTACTTTCAGCCCATCAGCCAGCACTAGTTTCACAGTGCTGGCATGTACTCGTTTCTCTGTTGCTCCAAAAGGGTCGTATTCTGTGAATAAGAGCTGTCCAGATCATCGTTTAATCTTCCTCGTTTCAGCCTTGAACAGTAAGCTCGAAGATGGCCCATTTCGCGACATTAATAGCACTGTGGACGAAAGACTTATTTATCGTTTTTGTCCTATTTTGTCATTTTCCGGATTGTCTGCGAGGGATATTTGTGTTGAAATGTTTCGACTTAGAGTATCAGCCATAGCATCCTTAAAATCTGTAGGATGTTGCAGACAAAAGGCTGCACAAATCTCCATATTACGGATTACAGAATCGTAATAAGAGAGATTAAATTGCTACGGAATCAGTTGATCGTTTGTTGTTGATCGTACTTGACTTTTGAATGCTCCGATCGCAGATAAATTTTCCTCAGAGCGCACAACAATGTCGAAACACGGACAACTGTTTTAAATTGATGCAACCAGTGACTACTGGTTGATTCTATACGATTCTCTATAACTTATCTCAAACAAATATGAAATTATATATATATATATATATATATATATATATATATATATATTTCAACTAAATCGTAATATAATTTCATATAATTATTGATTCGGAGGGAATTGATCAAATCCAATGTATCAATCTTGACGTAATAGCGAGTGAACGACGCATATCATTCACCCCCGGCTATGAAGCTTGTATTTATGTCAATATAACGAATACACGCCCCTTAGAGCATACAAATAAAAATTCCAACGTCGAATATATTTTAAAGATATTGTAATATTATATTCTCCCAGCAACTTCAATTGTCAACAAGCACTAAACGACATCTGTAGGCATCGTTATAAATGAATGAAATGCGAAAAGAGAGTTATAAAGGCGCTCATCTATTATGATAATGTAAAAGTTATATGCTCCTTGAGCAAGGTTTCATTCAAGTTTAATATATTTATAATATTTTATGACGTTAGAACTAGATATATAATGTTTAAAATTTACTTACATTTTCTGTGAGTTTACAGGGACTATTAATAACTGTAATTAAGTATTATTATTTTATAAAAGAAGAATTTGAATCATATACCAATAAGCGAATATAATTTCCATCTTTTGATTTAAAACTTCATTTTAAATTTAAAAGAATTTAAATTTTAAATTGATTGTTATGCTTAAATTTTGTAATGCAATAATTACTATATATCATTAAAATAGTGATCAATATTTAAAGTTAAAAGTAGTCAAAACTTCATACATCGATACTCGTATTCATATTATATTACATAAATTCTATTAAAATATGGTTCATTACAAATAGAATATAACGAACCAGATGAACGTGAATTTCCATGGAAATTGAAAATCAGATTAATGAAAGTATAAAGCGTTATTTTAAATAATATTTAAAGTTATAGAACCGTGCTGTGCCCAATTCGGCTGCTGCACGAAAATGGGCCCGCTCGACAGGTGAGACACCACACTCTCGCAGTAAAGTAATAGATTCCGCTGTTACGTTTCGTCCAGTGAGTGAGAGTTCCGGTGGCGTACTCCCCCTCTATCACTTTAATTCTACCTCCATCAGTCCACTCTCCCCTCCATCTGCCCAGTTTCTCATCCATTACCTTGACCTTAAGGGTGACAACATAAACTGACGGTACACCTACGTCGTCAACACTGTACAACCAATACGTCGATAAAGAAGACTATTGATAATAAGAGTTAGTACATAAATGATATCAAGGTCGGCAAGGGGCGCTTTTAAAATACAAATTGATGGAATATTAAAAAAAGGGCAAAATATTAAACACCTAGAACCGACGAGCTTACATCGAAACTTTGCATGAAGGGATTGATGGATGTCGGCGAAGCAAGAGAGATGTGTAAAGATTGCACCAAATGAAAATCTGTGGCTTTTATCAATCTTTTCTAGGAAAAAGGGATGAGTTTGTAATAATTTGGATGTTTTATAAAGTTTCTGGAATAATATAGAAATCTTCAGAGCAGCAACCACACACGAACAGTGCGATTTAAATTTGTGTAAATAGAGTTCAAAAACAATCTTTAAGGTGCAATTTTTCAAAAACCAATTATCACAATCGAATTTCATATGTATGTATGTAACTAGTTTTTACCCGCAACTCCGTCTGCGTCTGTCTTTTATATCAATCGTTCACGCTATCAACCATGGTCTTGATCTCAGTCTCGCTTTCAGTTCTAATACAGATTTCGCTCTTGATTTGATCCCGGAAAAATTATCCCCAAACACATATATGCTATAAATTTTTCTATATTCATACAAGAAAATCCACGGGCAAAAGCTATTAAGTACTAAAATTTGTTTATACAACATTTTGCTCTAGTAAAAAATAATGTATATCGGACTAGTGGTTCTCAAATTATAAGCGTACAAACATATAGACAAGGAGACGCTGTTTCATAATATGTAAGGAGGCTTACTACAAAAACACAGTAACTTACTGATGGAACATGATCCGATTTTTTTGATTGTGTTTTATGACAGGTTTAAAAGATTCAAATCAGAAGTGTACATTTTATGTGTACACTCGTAATACGAATAGCGTGACGCTAATATTATTGTGGTAAAATTACCAAAGAGTATCTCATTACAGATTTCTATTTCTTGCAATCTACGGCCTATTTATAATAATACATGTTATTTACATTATTTTAGATTATCGGTTTTGACGTTTTCTTCATTAAAATGTGATCATTCACTGTACAAGTATTAATTCGATTCTCTACTAATCTAATCGGGAAATTGGCATCTCTACACAGCTCGTCTTTGATACTTGTATTAATATATTTTTTATATCCTCACAACTTTTCTCTTTGGAATATGAAAAAAAACTTTAAGTACAAAAGTCGCGAAGTTTGAGGATCAGGCATCGCTTAACTTCCCTTTATTATACTGTATAATGGGTGAGCTTTCGAAGGATATAGATTTGTTCAGTCGTTTTCTTTGAGATTAATTCGAAATTTGTTTACTTACTCAAACTTCACAATCAGCTCATGCACACAAAGACTTAGATTGACAAATGTGCCTGTTATGAGAACATAAAAAAGTTCTTTCAATCACACTACCAGTATTTTATTAACACAAAAAATTATGAAAATACAGTATGTAGAGTACATTTAAAACAGCAATACAAATAATGTAGTTTAAAGACCGAAGCTATGAGAAATTATCGCTTCACGCTGATAATAATATACCATATGTAACATTCAGAGACCATATCAAGCATTTAATGGAGCGCTTATGGCGTGTCTACTAACTCATATAATCTGAAGTAAATAATTGCTGAAGCACAAAATTTTATACACAAATTATTTATGTATGGATTCAGGCATTTTTCCTAAGACGATGAGGCTATCCTCTTTCTTTTAGGAAAAAAGCCTGAGATCTGAGACAAAGACGACAAGAGATCTCCACATGATACAATTTTTAAGCAACAAAAACCTAGGGACGCACATTTTCAATAGGGATTAACAGGAAATTGTCTAGAAAACAATATTAATCGTTAGCGTATCTTTTATTTGATCTTATAAAGAACACATATATCTAAACCTTTTTCGGTAATGATTTGGATGTCTATGTGCTTCGTATTTCGATGTTTCCTTTCATTGATAAGTTACTTAACAATCACATTATACATCGACAATATCATCGTCGGCACGTAAAAGAAGGCTGTCATCCTCACAATGTGCAAGCCGAGTGACTTGATAGCGTCAGATCATAATTCTCTTTCGGCACTTATCTGCATCATGCAATGACACGCGGCATGCAATCCACTGATGACTCTCGAGTTCAATTTTCCACTATAAATGACCATCCAACAAATTGAATTTTGATTCGAGCGAATTGACAGGTATCGAACATGTCGAACGTGTTTGTTAAATAATGTCTTATTATGTTCAACAAACTCATAGAAATTCAACACTATTAATAAGGCGTATCTACTAGATAATTGTAGTATTAACATTAAATGTCGGGGTGTGTCGTCACGTGCCACAAAGTTATATTGGATCTATAAAGGTTATATGTAGGGCGCACTGAAAATTTCTGGAATGAATGAGAAAAAATTACTATGAATTGTTATAAGTGAATTTATTGTTTCTCAAAACATTCTACGTTAGCATAAATGTACTTTTTCATACTAATAAACTAATTTTGAAAATTTTATGCCACTCTTCTGTGGTAACCTCGGAAGCATGTTTTGCATTCTCTTTAATAGCCTCTTCTGGTGATAAAAATCGTAGACCGCATAATTGGTTCTTAATTTTTGTCAACCAAAAAAAGTCACAAAGTGCTAAGTCAAGAATTTATGTAGAATTCCTCATAAGTTCTACGTTTTTCTCCTTTAAAAATTGATTTGTCTGTTTGACCGTATGAGAACTGGCATTGTCGCGGAGCAAGATGTTACGAAGTTTACGGTTATTTTTACGGAGTTCGAAAATAGCTTCCGGCAAACAAGTAATCGTGTACCAATCATATTCACGGTATCACAATTCTCCAAAGCAACAATAGTCACGTGTCGAGGGTTATTAAAAAAAAAGCAATCATCCGCTTAGAGGTACTCACCTCGACAGACCCATACAGTCGTTTATTGTTTTATATGGGGTCGTAGCAATAAATCAATGTTTTGTGACCAATTACTATGTCCCACACCAAATTTGACGCCCCTTCTTTGAATCTGGTAAGCATGGCATTGAACCAAATGACGCGGTCCGTTTTTGGGGTCTCAGTCGAATGGTGTGGGAGCACAGCTTTTTCATATCCAAATGCTTATGTAGGATTGATTGAATTTAAATAAAATACTTTTTAAATATTGTTTATGTAAATGGCCAGTTCCAGAAACTTATTATGCGCCTCACGTATGAAAGTGTACAGACATAGATCAATATGATCTGCGCATGGTGCGGTGGTTTATATTTGTCTGAGTGTTGATATGTATGTGTATGTTTGTATAGTTCTGTGTATATAGCATCACTTTTAGATTTTCTGCCAAAGATCTGGACGTCATTTATTTTTTGATAGTCAATTTGTATATGGTGTTGACATAAAATTATTTTTTATAAACATGTATTTTACATAGTCTTCATCTGTACTATTCGATTCAAAATGTTCACCATCAGACAGCGTTGAACCGTATATTATAATTGTAGAAATTTATTACAAGCAAGAATCCTTGTTACACTTTACGCCATGCACCCTGATTTGGTTGATGGAGAAAATTTTTAGTATAAGCATCAATACTTTATAGTTTTCTGTAGAAATCTGTTTGTCCAATATCTGCGCTGTATGCAAACAACTAGTTAGATGGATTAAAAGTTCATTATAGATATCGTTTGAAATACTGCTTTTTTCCAATTTATCGTTAGCTTGAGCGTATTCTTTTGACAATTTTCTTTGTCTTTACCAGTTTATTTCATTTTCTTTATATTTCCTATTGTACACTATAGATTTAAATGCTTACTTACATTGTCTCGCCGTTTTGAGTTGCATGGATTATGTAAAAATTTTATGTCGAGCAAACCTCTCATGCAAAGGTTTGCTCGACATAAAATTTTTACTAGTATAAATATATTTTGCATAATCTAATGAAAATGGAATCAGAACCTCTGTGGAAGGGATTCTTATTAGAAAAAGTTGTTTTCATCGACAGATCAGTTAGAAGTAGTTATACTGTATCATCTATAGGACCCTCATAGGACTTTACATACATTAATCGGGGTTTTAAGCTTGTTTAAAAAAAAAAATAATCTGGTTTGAGAACCAATTCTGTTGGATCTGACAGTGAGTGGTTTTGTTCTGGTTTGGTACAGGTGGAGAAACATTTAATCGATACTTAAGCCAGTTTGGTAGGAATCAGCGGATGAACGTATCTGACATTATGTAGAAAAGTTTTTTATTGATAGCTATCGACTATTTTTGATTCGATTAGAACTTCAACTCATGACTCGAGCGCCACCAGATTGGAGAATCAAAAATTTGATGTGTGCATCCATAATCAAACGATATCCCAAAGGTGCAGTTTCAAATAAAATACGGTCACGGTTTATGGATGTTTATTGATACATATCAGTTTTATTACAATCCGTTACACAGAAATTAAAGGACAACGATACTTTTCGATATTGGTTACAATTAAAAGTTATTTGTAGAACACTTAACAACTACGCAGGTAATGTTATTTTTTGTAGAGACATTAAATTAGTAGCAGGTTGGCGAAAGTTAGTCGTACACTTAAATAAAAACTATAGTGCTTTTAAATAAATTTTAAATGCTGATAGACATCGAAGACTGACCGAGACAGCCTCTTTTTTTACATTTGGTAGGATAAATGTCAACTCTTACGTCAACCAAAGAGCAACTTTATATCAAAATGTAAGTATAAAAAATATCTCTAACCATCTTAGGATAATTACAAATTGGAAATAATCATTTTAAGATCTTAGAAAATGTAATCCAAAAGAAGAATATAAAAAATAATATTAAATAAATAAAAATTACGCAAAATTCAATTCTTTTGGACAAGGTAACAAAATATCTATTACTTAAAGTTCTAAATTCTTAAAAGTTTATGTATATCCATTTATTAGAATAAAAATTTAGGATGAAATATTAAAAACGTTACATTATTTGTTAACGTTAGATTTTTTGTTGTACCTAGTGTAATTATACATTGCCTTTCTTTTGAAATATTTTTAATCATAAAAATGATTGTATTAACATTTTTATGATTATAAATATTTCATCATATTATTTAATCTTGAAACTAATGCACATGCTACATGTAAGTATATACTAAAGTTAGAACGGGCAAAGGGATAAAGAATCACATAATATACGTCTAGGCATATCATAGCGAGATAGACAAGCGAGACCATTCACTTAGACTATGGTCCTGCATAGACAAATCAAAATCTGTAATTTTAAAGTGTAATTTGTTGTATAGCACATGCGATTATTTATGGTTACGTATGCAGTACTAACATATGACTCATCTGAAAAGCAAAACTCATGTAATTATGCATTTGACATAAGGAAATTGAATTATTTTTGTCCCTGTATGCAATGTTTTAGGACTACTAAAAATTATGCATTGTACACAAACGGGTAGGAAGGGTTATCGTTTTGATCGTGTCAGTACTCTGAACGCATATGAGTTTTATTTAAATAGGTGGAAATTGCACAAGTTTTTGACATTTATTATACTTTATATTTCTTTTGACGATATCGATAATATCTTAACGATATGTCCTTAACTGGGACACTCAAAAGTATTACATTCATTCTTGTATTCATATTAAATTATTGGATCATAAATTCATAATAAAAATAATAATTGAAATTTGTTTTAATAATGTATTAAAATAAGAACAAAATTTCTAAGGAAATTTTAAAATATTCCATAATAAATTGGTTTTCTTTAAATGACGCCAAAAATTAGGTGAAATTAATACAATACGGATAGTTGTTGATAGTCGATAATTAAATTGAGTTAACACCCAGCTCAATATATTTTGCATGTATAAATGTTTTGGTGTCGCATGTTCATAAGCTAGTGTCTTGTTTTCAAACGATAATAGTAGACATAATTGTCTGTATTGCTTGAATACAGACTAAAATTTCAGGTAAGCAAATTGAATACAAAAATTGTAGTAGACGGCACGACTCGTGACGAGCTTAAGATGGAAATAGTTTCGTTATTCTTTCTGCGTCTAATGATGAACGCACGGCGTGTTAAGATTTGTCTATGAAAAAAACTAGTCTCAAGCGGTTAGGCGATAGACAATGGATTTTATGTCAAAAGTACGTAATAGATAACAATTATACAAATAAACATATTGGTAATTACTTTAATAATGTTTTTTTTATTATTGCCATAATTCTCGTTCCATTAATCGTGTATTGACGGTAGACAGAAGAAATACAAGTTAGAGCGCGAAGCATTTATCAAAACTCACCAACCGTAAAATTGCTATAAAGATCAATGTCTCACATTTGTCACTAGTCGTGTTGTTTACTATAATGGGTCCTATGATGAATGTAAGCATTTGTATTTGTGCTACGACTGTTTAGTTAAGCCTTAACGCTCACTCTGTTATTAATTTCAGGGTGAGAGATGTTATTGCGTTTCGAAATGATATTTTTTGTTACATTGTTAATTAATTAAGGAAAAATATTTTGTATGCGAAATTGTTATTTTTTTGTTCGTGATTGCGTAGGGATTTCACCGAATTCGTCACTCTGTGGTTAAAGGAATGTATGGAATTATATATGTTTTTTAGAATACTTTAGAAGTTAGTTAGCTTAAACCCTTTTCGAACCTAAAGTGTACTTAGTCTTCCCGTTCAGAGAATTTAACTGCGGTAAGAAGCGGTAATAAGATCTTTTAGTGCTATATATGCGACTATACGATCAATTTTGAAATTGTGGATGATTTCTATGATTCACAGGTTTATTGGTAAGAAAGAGAGGACTATAAATTGATTTCCACCCCACTGTCTGAAAAATTAAGAAGACTTCAATGCAAACATTCATTCCTTATCCTAATTTAATTTTATATTTGACAGAAATAGAACTTATGTAAAATTTATTCTAGATTATCAGTTTCCTCGTGGTAAAGTATATCGGAATCCATTAACTGCTTTCTGGAGAATGGACACACAGACAACAATCCTGTATCAACCTCCAGATCGGTATAAGTGGGAGCTTTAGCTCGATGACGATACTCAACAAACATTCAGTGTTGTGCAATTGTACAAGATATTTGAAATAATATAATCACATATATATGAACACACTACAGTAGTGAGTGAAATACAGACATGGGTCCAAGTATTTAATCCTTAGAAATGTCACGTAGAAAAAGTCGTTTCACGATTATTTAGCAATATATGTTTTATGATCACATATGATATCTAAAAGTCGGTATATATATAAAGTACAAAAATGTTACTAAATTTAAAATAGTTTTTTAAGTGACAAATAGTGTAATAAGATCAATTTCAAAACAGCTTTCAAGGAATTATTTCTTTGATCGGCATACGTACGATTTCTCGTATTCATGAGAAGTAATGGCATTCTCTATCAATATACTAAAGTGAGACTGCCCATTTGCTTCTTAGCTTTTTTTTCTCCAGCGAATGCTATTCAAACGATCAATTTTTTCACAAACACTGACTCCACAACTGATAAAACACGGAACGTATTGTTACCGCTATAAGTGATATAAATCGTCCAGCTGTTAGTTTTTTTCCGGACTAAAACTATTTAAAGGATCCACACAAAGTGTCGCACATACCGAATAGCTGTGTCACTGACTACAATATATGGAATATGCATAAGCAATATTTAAAAAATAAAAAAAAAATTAAGTGCGCTCGAATTCATCAAAATCTACTGACGCTTTGGAAAATTACTACTATATGGAATAAACGCGAAGAAACTCAACAGTTTGATCGCATCAATATATGTATTCAAACATTTAATTGTTTGTTTTTTCTTTCACCCGGAATCATTGATCGATTCAATTTCATAAAAGGATCGGGATCATGGTCGAGTATGGAATACGTTTTGAAAGCAAGATCGGAAGCGGAACGATGGTGGCTTATCCATCGATCGATGCCTTAAGCACGATAGTGGCTTCTCCATCGATGCCTTGAGCACGACCGAGATTGGGACCGACGGCGGAGTAGAATCGAACGCGACAGAAAAAGCGGGATCAAAATCAAGACCTGAATGGAGGTCGTAATCTGAGCTATTATCGGATTCGGGAACGTAATTGAGTGCGAGATTACACACGGCACTTGGATAAGATTCGTGTACTAGATTAAGTATTCTACTTTGTCCTATGTGCACCCGAGCGAAGCAGCAAGCTAAATCCTAATATTTCATATTGTTCGCGCCGAATCGTAGAGTTAATGAGCTATTAATGTTTTCGATAAAATACGCAATAGACATTTCTCATCGGTTATTAAGACTCTATTAGTACATTAAATATTTAAAAATAATTAAAAAAAAATATTCGACTTTCAATTATTAATTATTACGAGTACTGAAATTTTAAATTTGTTTATTAATTTGAAACATTATTTGAAAAATCGAGCATTTGGAGGAGTTTTGCTTATCAGTTACTATTCCCAACACTACTATAAGTAATGTGTACAGGCTAAATTTTGACGGACATCGATTACATATATGTATGTATCTACATTACAACGTCTTATTGCGTTCCATACATTTTTTTTTAGAAAAATACGTAAATAATTTGGGCGTCACCCTCATATAGATTTATTATACGTTAATCACACATGTATTTATTACTAAATAAAAAAGTAAGAAGCCGTTGAGGCATTGATTACATCGTACGTAAATTAGCTATTTGTTGGAGACGGACTTTGATGTTATATTGATGTTTATTTATAAAGTAAAACTATTTATAACAAGTATAAAAAGTAAGACTTTTTTTTTATTATCACGGAAGTAGCTCCTAGCAGAGCGTAGAGGTGCACGTTAAACAAGTAGATTTTAAATCATTTAAGGCGGATTCACTTCAGTTCTGATAATTAATTCAACCGGTACTAGTGAGAGGCCATGCTTTGTAGTGATCAGTTGTGGATTTGTGTGTTGATGGTTGAATACGATTTAAGGTATTGCACGAATTACAGGAACAAATGCCACAAAATGGATATAATTACTTTCCATAAGAGAATATGTGTTAGATTCAGAATACTTACAATTTTTTTGTATTCATAGAACTACTAGCTATTGTTAAAAATTATTAAATTGTATTATAACAAAAATTATAAATTATCGATGCGAGATAATTTCGTATGAATAGTAAAGGTGGGGCTGGAAAAGGAATAGAGCCAATAAAAAAAAACTAGAAACAGAGTCTCTATGACATATATCTTAAAAAAGAAATACATAATTTGAAACTTGCCTTAGTAATAGGCTGTGTAATTCGCCTATATCAGTTAATTTCACATACTATGAATATAGTAGAGCCCAAAGCGCATGCGTATTTCATCAGCCGCATATGACACAGGCCAAGGTCTGAGTAATAACATAGCGCGCGTTATTTTTTATATCAATTTAATAAAAGTCACCACAGATGCTTTATTAGATCTGATATTAATTACTGTAGTAGATTCTAATAAAAAATTAGAAAAATAATATTAAAACGATAGATGTGTGAACAAAATATCGTGACACATAAAAAATACCGTAATAAATAGTAAATTTACATAACTACTTTTATCAATCATATGACACCATAGAAACAGTTTTACGTGAGGTTTAAAGTAAATGCAAGTTAATTTATTTACATGTATTACTAGTTAATGAAATATTGGTATAACGAAAAATTTAAAATAAATTCGCTTACGTCGGGTGTTCTAACGTTTTCGTTTTTTTATACCATAATTTTAAAAATCAAAAATATTAAATGTTTGGAATGTGATCATGATAGCCTTATCAAATACGCATAAAAATAATGTACAATAAACTTGTACAAAGACTGATAAATCTTTCTGCAGAAACAGCTCATTGGCTGGTTGCATTTAGTTAAAATCTTGCTTAAAATTTAACTAACTATGCGCATTATTATAATTATAAACAAATCGAAAACCGCAATCACATTCATGTTGGTTACCCCGAGCCAGTCTTCAAAAGAAGTGTTAACTAGTCACACCATTCCACATATTAGGTATTTGTTTTTCCTATGACACCGATAATTATTATATTACATTATCACTATATTATATATCTATTACACACACATGCATGCACACACACATGCATGCACACACACATATATTATATTGTATTGGTATTTATTCATAACATATATAAGTTGTTTAAAGAAATAGACATGAACAATGATTAAACACATAGATGTGTCTTAAATTTTATATGCTAAGATCTGTAATTTAGTATTTTTTTAAATAATGGATACACTGCCGAAATTACACAATTGTAATGTCTGTAAAAGTTTATTTTCTGGGTAATGAATATTACAAACGTATTTTAAAAGAGTCGATAATTAAACTCCATTAAATGGTAATGTATTAACGCTTTGGGAGGAGCTTAACGAAAAAAAATGCGACTAATCATTTAAATATTCCTCAAGGTTCTGATACTTAAAACGTAGTAGTCAAATAAACTCTCTTGTTAAAAAATCTCTATTAATTTCTATATTTATTAGATATACCTGACTCCTTGATAGCTGAAGAAGAAATAGGTTTTTTAATGTAGCGAACCCATTTAAGTGTGGAGCTTTTTAATAAGTACTTGCGTTTTGTTCCTAAGTACTAATTTCAATTATACTTAAAAATTTACAATATGAAAAATAAAATATATAATCTTCTCTGTCGATTAAATATTAAATTACATTTTCAATCCATTGTAAGAAATATTTTGTATTTTCACTTAAAAGAAGTTGCTAAATTTGAATGATATATGGGAATAATAATAACAAAACTACTCAGTAGAAAAAAAAACCTACATTTTTTTTACGAAATGAGAATTTTATCGTTACCTGCGTTGTGTAAAATAACTTTTTTGTGACGGAGATTACGAATTATTATCCAATTAATATTAATTCGTAACTAAAAATAAAATAATGAGAACGCTTAAAGCAATAGAAAACAATAAGTACATTTATTCGTCATATAAAAAAAGACATTTCTTTGGGATAGTTTCACTAATGTCTTTCATATCGTATATTTTGTTATATTATAAACATTTCAGGAGTGTCAAAATGCAGATATTACACAATTATAATTTATGAAATTGACTAGTCACACGATATTCTAAATATAATATATTTTAATTAATAAATATATTTATTCCATTTCATAGTTTGGCATTCTGGGGATGGGTCGTTTAAGTAGATAGAGATGTTTACAACATGTATGTACGCAATTTACTTAAAATACGAACTCCTTAAACTCCTTTGGAATTTAAGGTTTTGGTGTCATCTTCGTGTTCACTAATATTGTTATATATAAAAAGAAATATATATATATATATATATATATATATATATATATATATTATAGTACATATATATATATATATATATATATATATATACTATAACGTTAGTTCAATAAGTACCAGAAATTCTAGACTACAAACGTCGGATTCAATGGCGACGTGCTCTTGAGTACTTTGATCTTTCATTAATGAACAAACGGAAGAGAAAACGGATTTCGAAGCGTCCAATCGAGACGAACGGAGGCCGATCTGCTCCCTGAATAATGAATTATAAGTAAAGGTCTTCGGGGACGTTGATCACTTTTGTCCCTGCCCGGTCACACTTTGTCATTCAAGTCACTCCCGTTTTATGATTGGATAGACGCATTGATCGTTCGTTTAAATCCGTAAAAATTAATGGTATAAAATAAAACAAAACTTATTGCACAGCGTTTTCGGTTCGAAATTTATTGAAAAAAAAAAGAAAAATACTGTTTTAAAATTTAATTTACACAGTATTCTATCAAAAGAAAGGACTTGATTTTAATCGTACGAATAAACTTTGAATGTAGAAAATTCTTAGAAAATTTCTTAGACAGTACGTAATTTATGTGTGAAGGGTTATTGTATTAAAAAAAAATGTATTTAATAATACAAGTTATATAGCTTATAGAAATAATTCTATGGTCATAAAATATGATACATAAACGGGTTAACTAATAAGACTTACACAGTCTGTCTGTTTAAACAGATCAATCGAAAGCCCTCCGCGTATACAAAAACCGTATAATCATCAAAACGTTGTACAGGGAGAGTGTAAACTTTATTAGTAAATTAAACATATTAGGAATCTAAGATATAACGCATGAATTTCTCTTAGACGCGGAATGCCTCTCCCCTTATCTGCTGGAGATGCGCGAGCTGCGCCGGCGACGGCACGTGCGGCGCGGGCGGCGCGCCGGGGGCGCCCTGCGGGCCCGTCGGCAGCGACTGGCGCCTCTTGCGCCGCAGCGCCGGCGATAGGTTGTATTTTACCTGGACATAAGGTCATGTCTTAAACGAAATAGTCGAACAGGCCAGTCAGTTTAGTTTCATATTTAGATAAAATAGCTGGCTTTTTAATAGTATATCGCAAAATCTTAAATTCTAATGAAATAATAATAAAATTGAATGGAGCAGTCTTTAGTTCAAGGAAAAACCCAATATTTCGATATAATAAAAATTAATATTGAAATAGAAAAGAGCAAAAAAATGATATGAGATGCAAGATATAAAAGTAGGAAAACCACCACAGAATAGTATTTTATATGATATAAATAGAAGAAATCAAACTGACGCGACAATATAAAACGCACTCGACTAAAACGTTAGCACATTTCACCAAAATTAGAGAAGAATAGATAGAGGGCGTCGAAAAGCAAGGGGAGTGAGACGAATGAAGTGGTACAGAATTTACTGTAAAAATTCTATTGCGTCAATATTTATTCACATTCAAATCACGTTTACACCCTTGTTAAATTATTAGATTAGCAATTTAATTTACTTAAATATATGCATTAATAAAGAACTAAACCTTTAGTTAATAATAATTAATAGAAAAAAATAAATATTCACCTATATTAAATAAATAACTTATATTAAATAAGATTTATTGCGGACAATATTAAATATTCGGCAATAAATCTTAAACTCTAATTAAAAAGTATATAAGCTACCTAAATACTGAATACAATATTAAAAGAAAAATGTTTCAAACAAAAAATACCTAAAGAAATTTCCCGCAAGTTAATAAAAACTACGGAAAACAAATAAACTACTCTAAACCGCTAAGAACTACCTACCTAATAAATGTTGTACTAATTGGTCGCGATGTATTTTACATATAATACCTAATTATTAAAATAACCGCTTAACGTAATCGTAAACGGTAATATTATCTAATAAAATTTAAAAAGAATACCTATATCAGAAAATGCGCGTAACCTAACCATAATCGTAATATTAGATGAAATAATATGCCCGCCTTATATTAAGCAAAAAATAAACCGCCCGCTTTGCGCAATCTAAATTAGACATTTTAATATTTATAAAATAAAAACAAAATATTGTCGCACTTGACCGTTTACATTTAAGTAACCCACTACCTTTATTTTTAAGTTAAACAAATGTTTGACATGTAAAAAACAAATTATTATACCCGCCTCGTAATACCTAATATAATGATATATAATATTATCTAAATAAAAATTTAACCTTGGCCGCTAGTTATTGCGTAAACGATATACACTGTTCATTCAAGCACCTTCCAACCAGCATGCATGTCACCTTAACAAACCTCGCAATGTACTTTGAAGTTGAGGGAATTCCAAATGTAATTAAAGTACTCACAAAAACGGAAACAAGAAAAATTACGTTTTTAGGATTTAATTATAAAGAAAACTCGCATAAAAAACCGTTTTGAACCCCGTGACGTCGACAGGACAGCCCTGAGGAATAGTCAGTTCGGGGGCTCGCCCGGATTTCGCCGAGTCAGACGCTCCGAGGGCGACCGTCTAGTGGCACTGTTGTGTTGTTTTTATTGTGTTCACTTCCGCGAATTGGTTTCCTATATAAAACTGAGTTGATCCCACACCAGTCAGAGTTTTCCGTTTTATTTCACCGGTACGCGCGTGAGCGAAGTACCTCCGATGACAGTCGGCCAATACGAGTCCGTATATAACATCTTTCGCGCATTTCTGCCCTCCCCCGCGTCTGTCAGATGTCTTATGACTATGGGAGACAAACTATAATATTAAAGGGGATAAAATGGCATAAACAAGAACATTTATGGAGATGGAAACGAGTTTAATGTCGTTTATATTTCAGGGACGTCTTGAAACAAATTTTAATATACAAAGTACATTTTCAATAGCAACATTAAAGTTATCGTTGAGTGAATATTTTGAAAGATTTTATTTTTTAAGAGGAACAAGATATATTTTTATTAAGATCACCATCTCAAATGTTTCGGAGACAAGATCCGAGTGGAGAAAATATCGACAGCAATATTTCGATCACGAACTTATGAAAAACTGAAATTTTCGTTTCTGAAACCGTACGCATTGAGTGTTGACTTTGTATGATCTCGATCCTCAATCGGGTACAGTTGATATGACAAAAAAAAAAACATTTCCAGCGCGAAAATTCGATTTCGAATCTTCATGCCGGGAATGTTTTCTCACGGCTGCAAAATAAGTGGTTTATCCTCAAGCGAGACAGTCACATCTCGACACGAAATTCGTTCGCAGGACACGTCCGAGGGAGCCATTGTTCGAAGTGTTCAAAGCGAATCCGAGACTGGGCAGCTCGCTCGCGATCACAGCTCTCCGAGACGCGGAAAATAATGCGAACGTATCGAAAACTCTTGCAAATGCTAATGAGAAAAATCAGTCACTTGAACAACAACCGCTTTGTGTTACCTATTATTGAAACATCTGAAACGAATACCTGTTTAGTCCGGGATTAAATCACGAGTTAGCTTTCCATCATACTTGGCTAGCACTAAAATAATATAGCACTATAATTAATTAGTGAGCTTCCATTTAAATAAATAATATTAATTAAGCTTTCTCGTAATTGTATGCCGGTTTAATTAAGTTTTCTACATAAATGTAATCTTTCTTTCTCGCTTTATAACGTTCATGTTTTTCCACTAAAGTTATTACACTTTTTTTTTATTAGAAGCAGACCGAAACAATACGATAAATATTTCTTCAAAAGCACGATGTCATTACAGACAAGATATCCGTCAAAGACAAATACAAATGTGAATAAGAGTAAAAAGTACCTTCTGTCTATAATTTACACTGTGATAAATATGAACTAAATATTCGAAATTTTATATTAAAGATTAGACGATTAGACGATTTTAAACATGTTTCCCGCAATAATTCGTTCATATTAGACCCGTTTAATGACATAAGGACAGCTTATAACATAAATATTGCTTGCCGGTAAGTTTAAAAACGATTACAAATGAAAAGTAATTATAATTGACGAAAGATACATCAAACAAGTACAAAATAAGTTCTCTGAAAAACAAACCGAATTGTATGAAATATACTACATTACCTATTCTTGTACATGCGAAATCGCAGGCTTAATTAATTTATAAATACTGCAAACTCTCTAATAGCCAAAACAACGCATATTAGATCAGAGTTAAAAAAAAAACTGTTGACAATAGCCTAAATTATTTACATAAATTCAGAATTTCATGAAAATGTTTATGGTCATTTTGATAACTTAACCGCACATACATACAAGAAATACTTGCTAGAAATATGAAAAGACTGGTTGTTTACACGATTCAGTGAGGCTGTACTTGCTGTTCGATTGCACTGTAATTGAATAACCTAAGTTTGTCCCTCATTATTTGAAACATGCGTTACGTCAAAATTTGTAGCTATGAGCAAGTCTCTTTTTTGCGTTCAGTGAACAAAGTGAGTGGAATATTTTATTTATCGTTAAAATGCCACAGTTTTAAATTTTATCTGGTCTTGTACATAAAATCAAGAAGTACTAGTTTACGAGTCACTATAAAGTTCAGTGCCACTGAGCGAAATTAAATTATGCACCGCATTGTCAATAATACCTTCGCTTGTACGAGAAGCTCCTTGAATATCTGCGACACGTTCGTGTTGTCCTTGGCCGACGCCTCCACGAACCCGTTCTCCCAGTCCACGGTCACCACCGACTCCGTGGTGTGGAAGTCCACCTGTTAGACGAGCGCTTACTTGAATAAAATCAACTTCTTTACCTTCAATATATGAAACTTATACTATAATTATTAGAAATCGTATGTGACTCAAAATCTTTGTTAGCGTTCATAATTAGAGGATTAAAGTGAAAAGTATTAAAAAAAAAACATGTTCAATTTTGATGAAACAATCTGTTCGTTATGTAACATGTTAATAGTTATGTAGTTTCCAATTTTATTTGTTGAATTATGACATATTTAGTACGTTTACAACTTGTAATATAAGAAGACCGGAATCAACAAACGAAAACCGAATGCGCGCTGTGCTCATACAAACACGAAAGTACGTATCACATGGAAAAGTCACAGTTTTTATATAGCGTGGAGTGAAGGCGAACGAAAAACCTTTATATGGCTAGACGAAGATTCTACCTCCTCTATGGCACTAAAATTAATAAGTCGGCATTACTGGAAAGAAGTAAAACTAGGATAGCGATTTTACGAAAAAACACAGGAAAAACAGTAGGTAATTTATAGTTTAAAGACCTGATTAAGTAAAGGTCAAATTTGTATATCAAGAATTACTTAACTCGACCTTATCCAAAAAAGAATAGTTCTTAATAATTTTCAAACTCCAAAGGCATTTCGGGTGTAGGCTTTGTTGTAGATTGCAAAATACCGTCAATATACCTCGATGCTAGACACCACAATTTCAAAGCTGAAGCCTAGACAAGACCTAGGTACAAATAGTACTAAAAAATCATTTTGACATCGAAGCACAATTTAAAGTAAGGATCTTGGGGCAATTCGCACAGTATTTATCCAGAAAACTCCTAATAAACAGCACCTTTGAAATTATTTTTGATCCAATTAAATTCATGGAGTTCAAAAACTTTCTAGAATTACAAGTATTATCAAAAGGATGCTCAACACCAATACTGCAACATATACGAAAATATATGTTATCTATATGCAGACTTTGTTTAAAATATGGAAAACCAAGTATTTTCCTTTACTCGTTTGGTAAAGTACATTTAAAAGACGGATAGAGTGTCAGCAAAACTAAACTTAAAAGCCTTTCTGCTGTGAAGTGTGCAAAGGGACAAAATAATGACTTCTTTTTGGGAGATCGAACTTTATTTGTCATATCAAGACATCCATAACTTTTCGAATTCAATGCGTCACTCTATCGTCGGGTATTGCATTCGACGGTGAAGTCAGTTCTTTTAGAAATGCAAAAAGAGACGTTTTAAGACAGTATGGCGCCACAGCCTACTTGTACACTTGTAACATTAAACCTTCATTAATAAACGAAAGTGTTTTGATTGTCATTTTGAAATATTTCAGCTTAGTATTTTTGTACAAAAGCATTTCACACACACTTGATACGCAATATTTAATGTAAAAAATAAACATTTTGCCTTTACCGATTGTCATCGTCTGTTAATTTTGGATAATCCTGCGTTATTCATATATATTGTCTCGACAAAATATGTAAATTATTAAATATTTAATTTCATTTACGACTGACAGTTCGTAAACCAATACTTCGCATCAAGTTTCGGGACGAACTCGTATAAAAGTCATCATCTGTTTTTCCTATAAACAAAATACTACTTTGTACAAAACAGAAATGGTGCATAAACTTCAATTTTAATTTAATTTTTTGATAATCTTTTATTTTTTTTTTCGATTTAAAATAAAAAGGGTACAAAGTGCGGACTGGATTTGAAACATCGATCGTTTTAAAGATAAATTTCTTAGTTCGTGATGAAATATATAATGCTATTACAAAGACGTTAACATTTAGTTTTGAACTCCATCAATTGGAACTAAGTACAAGTTTTTAATGAAAATGAAAAGATAAACATAATAAATTTCAACTTTTGAAATAATGAAACTTCTTTGAACATTGCTATTCTTACGCAAGACGTACTAAATCACGACTATTTTGAATATATTAGTTTAAGAAATGGAAATGGAAAGAAATGGAAATTCTAAACAAAACTAGATTCTAGGGGATTTTACGCTTAATATTTTCAGACATATAGGAAAAAAACATAAAAGATAAATTTTTTTCAAAGTTAAGTAAATAAGTAGAATTCTAATTTTTCTTAAATTCAAAGTGACTGAGATCTTTTTGAATATCGTAAGTTTAAGCTTGTTCTGTCAATTTGTTTAGAAGTTGTTTGATACTTTTCAGTTAGATTAGATAACCTATTTAAATGGGATTTGCACCATTTGACGTAATATTTTAGGAAATAGAGCGATTATTTCTGCAGTTGAACGGTGGATCATTTTAAAGGTTATGCGAAAAAAGGGGTTTTTCTAAAATTTTAATTTTGAGATTACTCATAATCTATATGATTGATCGAAGTCCAATTTTCAAAAGCTCTCAATTACGAAGAATCCCTTCGAATGCTTTTAGTCCGAATTATCGTTAGCAATAGCTTCCTAGAACCTCAACCGTCAACATCGCCTGAAGACTTGATTTTCGATAGTTAATGTGAATCATAATTACGAGAGTTGCTATTTATGTATCCGGAACTGACCACATACAATACAATATTTAAAAAGTAACCTTTAAAAATGGAACTCCTTGGCTGTAGAATGCAGTTTGTTTCATGTAACTGTCAATTGTTTTACCATTGTGGCGTAATTTTGAAATTTACATGTCTTCATCACCATGGATTTAATTCGTGAAAATTTTCATACGATAGAGATGAACCACCATCAAAAACCATTGTGTATCACAGGTTTAGTGAGTTCAATCGTGGGCGGTCTATATTCACGGACGAATTTAAAGAAGGTTACCCTAAATCGGTTGTTATGGCACAAAATAGCGATGCTATGCGGGCACTAATAACGCAAGTTCGTTATGTTACATATTGTAAATTATAGACGTCCCTGGTCATAAGTATGACGAGCATACATAAGAAATTACACGAAAATTTGGCTGTAAAAAAGTTGTTCCCCTTATATTCCGCACAACTTGAACATTGATCAAAAACAGGCTCGAGTTGATTGGTGTAAAAAATAAAGAAAAACATACAATAATGGTGCATCATACGCTGTTTATAATATCTGACCAGGTGATGAATCTAGGATCTATGCGTATGATGCCGAAACTAAACAGTCAACGGTGTGGGTGTTCCAAGATGAGCCGAACCCAACAAAAGTGATTCGTGCCAAAAGTACTTTGAAGCAAATGGTTGCGTTTTTTTTTAATACAATAAAAAACAACAACCATGCACCATGTGGTTACAGTGCCACTAGAGAGTCGAAAAATGATTAATTCAGAGTGGTATACGACCATTTGTTTGCCACAAGTCTTTGAAGAAATAAGAAAGAATAATCGACAACGCAGAATCATTATTCTTCATCATGACAATGCTACGTATCATACGTCGGCTCGTATTTCCCGATTGATAGAAAATTTTAATTTTCATAACGGAAAATAAAAAAAAATATGTAGTTTTACCTCACCGGAAGCACATGTTTTGACATGATACATTTGTATTTGTTTGCTTTATAAAATTTAGCTATGGTTCGTGTGAATGGACGAAGTACTTATGTAAATAATTTGATATACCTTATTTCTTGTGGTAACTTTAACACCTCTTTTTGTTAGGGGTACCGAGCTAAATGGAAAATATTAAGGCCAGCAAAACCGTATGTATTGAGTGTAAATAATAGACATTCTTAACTATAATATTATTTTTTTTTAAATATATAAAATTTTATTTTTCCTCTCAGTTCATCACCAGAACTTATTTGCTTAATTAAATGAACTGGAAATAACTTTCTTTCGCAGGTCATAACATAACACTTGGAAAACATCATTGTATTTTACGAATTTCTCACTACCAATACAAATTAAAAATATCTTTATTTCACAGAGCATAACATAAAGCAAAATATATAATTATATTTTAGGAATTTGCCCTAAGTTTAGAACATAGTTCTTCTTTGAGAATAAAAAGCAACGTGTCTGAAGTATTATACGGATATCGCCCACAGGTATTTTTAGTCACGAAAATTTGTTGATAATAAAAACTTTTAAAAGTTATATAACAAACATCGCACGTTAATAATCACTGATCGTATTCTATCTACCATGGAGCAACTATATACATGTTTAACGTACCTATATAAAAATAATGTACATGTATATGCTCAATTAAATTAATATGTGTTATGAACTAGATTTATGGACGACATCATCAAATAAAAAAAGTACTTATACCTGAGCAATCGCGCTAACACGGCATAAATCATATTTGATATCAACCCAACTAGGATCAATGTATATCTATAAGGCGAAATAGCTTTATAAGTGAAATATTTTTTGCATACGATTCAATATTTTTCGACCGCCCTTCTTACAAATAAACGAATGCACTCTCCCTTGATATTTCATTAATTGGACCCTAGACCGCTCGTCGATTAAACTAACCATTTTAATGCACACCGCCGTAAGTATTAAACACCTTATACGAGGTAAACAAGCTTTCGTTGTGCGATTGTACGACATTGTTACAGAATTAATACATTTCAGGTACTGCGAAATGATGTCATTAAATTATCATAATGGGCTTCACCGTTACAACCGTCTTCGTTTATTACTAGAGGATGGGTTTCTTATAATTAATGACGATGCCATCTGTCCTATTGCGTAAGTAAGATATACTAATTACAGTTTTTACTAATTATGTTTAATTAATTAACTAATTTCCGCCATTAGCTCCGCCCGCGTAGACAGAATAAATTCTTTCATCTTGCATATCTACCGAGTACGGTAATTAATCATGATCCTGAGCGGTATACCGTTCTCGATTTCAATACCGGTCCCGTTTTCGATACCGATTTGTGTCGTTCTTGATTCTGGATCATTCTGGACCCGGTCTCGATTTGAGTAGATGGTGATTCTGATCTCGCTTCGATGCCGGTCCCACTCTCAATTATGATGTCTCCTTATTGCACGTTCGATTATGATCTTGTTCCGTTTGCGGTGTCGTTTCCATTATCGGTCACATTTTGACTTTGGACAAAGCCGAAGAAAATTCTAGTATCAAAATTAAATTTATGTTATATTAATTAGGGATAGTGTTGATTACTATGAGTGAGAGAATTTTTAGAATCTGCGATAAGATAAATATACACATGAAACAAAAGCAATATGTTAATAGTCTATTTTACTCAAGGAGTGTCTTATAAATGAAGAAATTCCGAGCATCGACTTAGTAGTTCAGTGCAATATTAAAAATATGCAGACGTCGGATACAAATGCTAATTTCTTTTTCAGAAACCCGTTCATTCGCGAGAACAACACATCGCTAGTTTCGTAGTAATTATACGAATGGTTTGTGCATGTAAAAAAAAACCAACAAAATACACATTCAATTCAAAGTCTTTGTCTTATATCCAAAAATGAGGGGTAAAATTAGCATACTCCTTTTGTTCCCAACCTTTTATGATCTGACGTAATATAGAAGATCTTTTAAACATTTACAGTTTTTGAGAAATATTCTAATATATTATTTCCAAAAGTCAATGAGAAAAAAAAAATGTTTTCGAAAATAGCTCTCGAATATGAAATTTAAAAAAGTCGACTAAACTTATTTTTAAATATTTGCTGTTTATTTTCTTACTAAACTATATCATGTACTAAAAAAGATTTCTTCGAAAAACATCTTACTTTTAGTGTTGAAAAACAGCGGCTTATATCGAAATAAAACCATAAATACATTTTAATACAAGAGAAAACGATCCATTCGACTATGCCTATTTATTTTTTTATACGGCATATTTAATATTCCAATCTTAATCTCGATAAGCTACTGTTATTTCGTAGGTCATCCACAACTAGAAAGGTAAATTAGAAAAAAGAACAAGCAGCCAGACCTAAACGCAATTTCGACTCAAAACCCCGTACTTATTGATAGAGAAAAATATATTAATAGTGGAAATGTTACCTTAATTGCAACGTTAATGACATGTGATACATATATATGGATCTCTCGTTATGGCATACTATTGAACATCACATACTAATTAAGCGAATATATATATATATATATATATATATATGAAATTATAATTAATTTAATTCGGCGTATATTACACTAAATTACGTTAAATTACACTATTATGTAGGTACTTAGTAGGGTAATTTAACACAGTCAGTTTTGTACAGAGGCGTGTTGCTTACAGATTTTCCTAGCGGCGTCTAATGGAGATTTCGTAACGTGGACGAGAGGACGGTTTATGCTTTTTAGGGTTCCGTACACTAGATGAAAAATCAGAACCGTCATAAGCTGTCTCGTGTCTGTTTATGCATATACAGTATATTGTTCCTGAATTCGGATGAAAATTTTTCGAGATGATTGATATACAGAGTTAAGCGATGATGTCATGAATATAAATAAATTTATTCTGATTTTGAGGGAATAAGTAACTCATGAAATGAATTGAATTATTTTAAAAAATACAAATACATTTCTTTTAATAATCCCGAAATTGTTAAAATTAATAAGGAAAATATTCGCAAACCGACCCTTTACCTTCAAAATTACTATACTCAAAATTTTGAAAGAATAAATAGGAAATAGAGGATCTTACTGATAGTCTAGACGTCATCTTAAATAAAAACACTAAGTTTTTAAATTTTCACGGAAAACGAAAAATAGTCGAGAGGAGAAAATATCTATAAAATATCTGTTGTTTAATTTCAAAGAACTAATGCGATGAGTTATAAACACGGGTCTCTCTCCATGCGAATCTGTCTCGCACTTGGCCGATCATGAATAATCATAATTCAACTTTTTCATGTTTTATTATTTACTAGCATTTATGCTTTAAAATAAACAAGCAAAAAATTTCAATTGACTATCTATTATCATTACTGAAAGGTGGCCGACTGGAAGCATATGTTTTTGAGATACATAACCCTAAAAAATACTGTTCCGGCAATTGTATATCTTATTTCTACATAAGTACTTTATACAATTCAAAAAGTTGTGCAAACACGGATCTGAAAGGAATATTTATATAAAATATCGACGTCACCACAGACTCCTTTTGTCAACCAACTGAAAACCTCAACCAAGGATATTTCAAAAGGCGAGGGAAAATGGAACGTCATTTTTTGAAAGCGCGCCATTTATATCTGAAAAGAGACCCCCAGCGGGGGAAATAGGAACGAAATGATATTCAGACCTCACACCCTCGGAGCAGGCTCGGAGGAGGCCCGAGGCCGCTAAACACAATTTCATCTCCCCGAAGATTTTGGTGATGAAATCCAATAGTATCGTTATTTAGGAAGAAAACGTGCTAAATGTGGATTGGGAATTGGATGGGCGTGGCGTTTTTGTTGGATGATGAACGAACGTAGGTACCCTTTTACAAAATAGACATATTATTTGTACCTTCGAGAAGCATTGTTGTAATCAATGACAAACAAAAACAAGACTAGCAATAGTTTTCTAGCGAGAGGCAGTCAATAACAAATGAGACAAAAATTAAGATAAATGCATTTTAAAAATTGACCGTAGAATATATATACTGTATAAGCATCATGCAATAATATATTAAGGCGTATAAATAATTTATTTTCTCTATTAGTAAGCGATTTCTGTAAAAAGCGTTGCCTTCATACCGGATGGTGTCGCGTATGAATTCTGACCGCGATCGAAATGACTAATGATATTATAACTTAAGTCAAATAAAAGTACTTATCTCATGGATCTGAGGGCCTTTAATAGACTACAAGCCCATGACAAAAATTACCCTGTGAAATTACACACCGTGAATTACGTTTGAAAGGCTGATACTATGTCAGAAAATAACTCTCAGCCCTATGCCGTCACTTTTGAGCAGTACAGGAGAGTTACATGGTAAAATCAAATTTCCCAGGTCCAAATGAGGAATTAAAACTAATTATGTTTATACGGCTTTCTTCTAGTTGATACAGTATTAAAAAAAATGACGGAAAACCTGATGCTGTCCAAAAGTAGTGGCACCGGAAGTCAATACAAATTTTTAATTCTTGGATAATTGTAGAAGCATTATGGGTAATTTATTACTGTACGCAGTTTGTGTGATTCCTTTTCTATACTTATACAGATACTATACCCATCAATGCCGTACATATTTCCAATACAGGGGTTAAAAGCCGGGTATCGCATAGACTTTTCTCATTTTTTTATGATCTATCAACTACAAAAAAGTTGTACAAAAATAATCAGTCGCAGTTGCTCATTTGTACCTGAAAAATTCAAATTTACCATGTACTCACCTGTACCGCTCAAAAGTGACGGCATAGGGCTAAGAGTTATTTTCTGATATATTATCAGCCTTCTAAAAGTAATTCACGGTGGGTCATTTTACAGGATAATTTTCGCAATGGGCCTGTAGTCTATAAGAGGTTGGTTACGGACGTTGCCATTTCATTGGTGATATTAGACGCCAGCGGATCAAATCCGCACTAGCCACCTTTGAGGGATGTAGATCCATACTTCCTCAGTAAAGGACAACAACTTTATCATTTATAAATATTTTTCGTTTCGTATTAAATTTCATTACTATAACTTCGGGGCCGTCTTAAGTTATATGGACAGGAGCTCTTGATCCGTTTGAGGCCGTTTTAAAAAGCCAAATAAAATGAGAATTAAAATATTGCAATGTAATTTTACGTGCAAGTGGAACAAGCCCAATGGTATTTCGTACAATCGAGTTGGGGCCCTGGGGTTGAGTCTTCGTGTCCTCAGGGAAAAAAGGCTTAAGTTATTTAGAAAACATAAAGGTCAAGATGTTCGGCATTGAGGAACCAACGAAAGGTGAAAAAATGCCATAATCACAATGTTAGTGATATGTTAATAATTATTATTTACTAAAAAAATATGTAATCAAAATATTAATTAGATATTAAAAATTGTGAAACATCCGTACATAGCAGCTATTGCCATTATGGCATATTACATACCAAATATATCGTACACTTTTATATTCCAGATATAAATAGAGATTTATTTCCATACGGTTTCTATAGATACAATCGCGTAGCAATTTTAATAACGGGGGTCAAAATATGAAAAACAAAATATATTTGAAATGGCATTAATATTAACGTAAAAAAAATTGTCGGTGGCTATGCTCTTAAATAGTTTTTTATGTTTGCCGGTTTGAGCTTTGTTTAAATTGTGCTTTAATTTACACAGTTATACAGAAATATATTGGCACGTTAATTATTTTAAAATCATTATCATCAATGTATTATCAAAAAATAATGATTTTAATTATTTTAAAATCATTATGAGTTTCATTAAAGATGTATAAATACTTTGTATTTATTTCAGAATCAGCTTGTTATCCTTTAGCAAAAGACCTGTGGTAGTTAAACCTCCGGTCCAACCCAAAGGTACGCACTTAACGGAAAGGTGTCATTAAAAGAATGAAGCGGTCTTTCGGCAGGTAGCAAACAGCGATAGATTAGGGACGAAAAAGGTCCAGTGAAATCCGTCGAGGTCTTACGCCCAATAAAATGGTTCGAGCTGGTGTGTAGTCTAAACCTTACTTACCGGAATCCCGTTTATACGTACCGGCGCTCTTCTCATCTCAAGTACTGTACAAAAGTAGGGTAGGAATAGAAGTGGGGGTGAATAATAAAAACTATTAGAGTCGGATGAACTTAATAATAATAATAATAATATAAACTCACTCATAATTCTCAGAAGGGTGAGCAGAGACTATAGATTTCCACATGGTACGATCTTTGCGTATCTCTCTTGCCTCACTGACATCCATCATCGGATGAACTTTTACTAAGATTAATTCTCGAGATAGGCTCTTTATTGCATGTCCTTGGGACGTTCATGCTTTTGCTTTATTAAATCATTAAACGCGTCACTACGGCATAACTGGTGGAAAAATATATCCCAATTTTTTTTCTTCCCCTTTAAAATTAATGTCTATGCTTTGAATTCACCATCTATTGCCCTAAAAATAAGTCGCTAGATACGTTTTTCTTTAAAAAATGTTACATAATTATTATTGGAATTATTTTAATTATTGAAAATTCTCTATTTAGCGAAAGACTTGGGCATGATGTCTGATTCAATTAAATATTAGATATTGATAGTGTTGGAATGATCTAAGTATTATTTACCAGAGTTCGTTCTTCTGTACTTTCATAAAAAACAAAATTAATCTCAAGAGGAAACACGAGTAAATAAGAAAAATAGCTTATACAAATAAGTATTACGGTCTGGTAGTACTTTAGTACTTTATGGGTCAGAAGGGATAAGGGACGACCAATAAAGCGATAGTACTAGAAATTCATGTTTTAACTCTGTGCTAATAACATGAATTACAATGCTAATATTATTAGAGATAGTAGGAATTAATATGCATTAGGACAGTGGTTGTTAATGTTAGTTACTATTGTATAATATTATACTTCATAAATAAATATATACAATATTCATAACAATACATATATTATATACATATAATTAAATGGTAAACTTCGAGTGTCTTTGCAATAAATATGACAAATTGTTAGCTGTTTTCTTAATTTTTGTCGAATTACCATCAAATGTTTTATAAAGTAATTTATACATATAAATAAAGTGTCTAGCTGTGGTCTCAAAATAACTGCAGTTTTTTTTAAGTTCATAGTATTGTTTATAAATATAAGGACCCAAATAACCCTTCCTAAGTTTTTAGTCTGTGTCTGTCTGGTTGTCCGTTTCGAAAATTACCGTCCGCAGTAATTTTCGAAACGGCTAAACCGATCCCGATAGGACTTTCACTTGCGTATAACACATGTTGAATAATTTTTAATCTTGAAAAATTTAGAGTATTTGTGCGTGATGATTGGAATACCATTAAAAATGGTACAATTGATTGGAATCGACTCAATCATGAACGGGATTGAGAGTGAAACCAGAATCGCGATTTAGACCGAAGCGAAAGCGGGACCAGGATCGTGATCGTTATTAGTCGACATAATAGATGTAGAAATTCATTCTACGCCCATGGGGGCGGGGCCGTAGGCGAAAGCTATTAAATTGTAACTGGCGTGCTAAAGTGTTATTGTGACACTGCAATATTCATTTTCGCTACGCAAGCATGCGACCCACAGGAATACGTGAGCCGAGTTCGAGCGTTACTAATGGCTCTGTTACTTACGTGGCTGATTTCCCAGTTAACAATGGTCTCGCTAGTTTGACGCGTATAACGTTGACCTCACAAGACACGTTGCGGTATCAATCCTAAATTTTTAATTTGAATAATTTTAATATTGTTATTTATTTGTATATATTTATTCAATTATTTGAAATAGCGACTTACGAAAACTTCAGGCAATGATTAGCTATGAGAATGGAAAAAAGATAATTCCATTATAGCAGGTGAATTAAAATTATCTAGATTAAAAAATGTATAGAACGTGTAATTCTATCTATTACATACATTACTTAGAGAAATTAATGTTACTAATACACGTTTTCAGCATTAAAAGCTTAGGTTTAGGTCTCGTTAAAACCACACATAGAAAGTTCCTAATACCAAATTCTTAATAAAAGCCAGTGGAAGTATTTTGAAGGATCGCTTTCGGTTAACAATCATCAGATGGCGCTGAATCCTACAACGCACTAGCGTTACACTTTTGAGTTTATTGTAAAATACTTATTTAAACTTAACTCTATTTTCTCATATATATATATATATAAAATATGAACTTAGCTCTATCACAGGAATGCCATAATTTGAGATATTCTGATAACTTAAAAACTTCCATCATACACGCTCGTACCTAAATAAAAAGTTTTACATTTACCTGACACTTTTTATTTCATTCTTACTATACCTAAAGTATGAACCTTTCTAGAGCATATGTTCTTATATTTTAAAGTTTATTTACCACGTTTGATTTAGAAACGGTAACGTAAGTCACATTTGAAAAAAAATAATAAAAAAAAAACGTTTTTTAAAACAAGTTTTTATTACTTGTTAATAAAAAGGACTAAAACATTAAAAGTAATTTCATTATGATGAGACATATACCATTTTATACGTACCTATTCATATTTTTTAAAATAAAAGAATGTAGCACCTCATTTATTTTTCTTGTCGTCAAAATGTAACACGATTTACTTTAAAAAATGTGATCTAATGTACCTGTAAATAATTAAATTATTTTTAGCATTTTAGTTCTTTGTATTAACAAGTAATACAAGATAGTTTTAAAAAGATTTTTTTCCGTATTTTTATTTTTACATTTTTAGTATTTGTGATTCGGAATTTACTACGGCGTAGTTCGTAGCGCGTAGCGGCGTTTTTCCGTAGACCGTAATAATTAGTAGTACCCACACATATGCGTTGTTTTAAGCACTTAAAATGTTATGGGATTAATATTTAAACAACTTTAATCTATTTAAAACGTAGAACTTGTAAATTATAGTAAAATCATGTTCCAATTAGTAATGTTAATTATTTGTTATTTATTTGTAACGTTTATCATTCTATCCATTTCGTATAATGCATCAACATTTTTTTAGATTTAAACATCTGATAGAGACCTAATTCGACTTAAAGCCACATAAAGCTTGATCTGCAGTAAACAATTTGAAGCCAAGATAAGTAATTGAATGATCTACAGTAGTTTCCTGCATTTTGCGCACAGTTCAGACTTGGCGTGCTCACTTTGGGCTTCGGTTATCGATCTAATCAAATAAAATTTATACTCATAACTACTGGAACCAACTTTTCACTCAAATCTGATGGGATTTCATATGGATATTATCTAAAGTTCTCATCAAGACGAATAAAACGATCCCAAACTGGATGCGGTTACATAATTTTATTACAAAGATGCCGTAGCCACCATCCAGCTTTGTTCAAATCCTGGTTACCATTTAAGAGAAATTATTCGTCAAAATGAATCAAACGAGTCCAAACTCCCTGGGATTGTGTTGTTTTATTACGGCATTCTTATGGTCTTCTTCCAGCTCCATCGTCAGACCCTGGATACCATCTAAAGACAAAGTACTCGTCAAGACGAATCAAACGAGTTCAAACTGAAAGGAGTTATGTCGTTTTGTTATGGAGTTTCTATGGCCACCTACCAGCTCCATCATTAGACCCTGATACCATCTAAGGACAAAGTGCTGGTCAAGATGAACGAAACGAGTTCTGGATGAGGTGCATTGTTTTATTAAGGAGTTCCTATAGCCACCTCCCAGCTCCATCATCAGATCACCTCCGTGAAATCATAATGTTGCATTATCGCGTGATATACATATGTATGTTAGATTTCAGCGCAATCGGAAACCGGGAAGTGGGTTAAATTTAACTTGCAAAATTTGATTAAAGACAGGCAAGTAAAAGTTTGTAAAAAGCTTGTAAAAAGAAAGAAATGGAGGCTTAGTTGTATTTGTAAGTAATTATGTGAAAATAATAACTAATACGACATCATCGTAGTGTAACAACAATTACGACATCTATTATTCTTAATGTAAACTATATCGTAATTCCGTTGTTCTGGGGCAAAACAGTAAGATTAAACTCCAGACATTAAGCTGACTGCATCTAAAATTTTCCGAAGTTATGTTTTTTTTTTAACTATATTGTGTCTTAATATGACAATCACACAATAATTATTTTATTTATTTTGTATTAGGGTAAATTAAAAATACAAGTGTTTATCACTTTGAAATTCTTATGGTTTGTTTTCACACTTTACGTTATAAAATAAAGCAATCTTATTTTATTTTTAAATATAATATTATAATAAATTTTCACGTCTTTAAATGGGTGTTTTAGTAGGAAACACTAATTAACATTGTACAAATGAAATTATAGGATTAAATAAATGAAGTTAATATTATATGAAATGATATTTTTTTGTGTGTCGGAAAAATTTTGTAATGAATCACGACAAAACATTTTTATAATTCAGAAATACCGCAAAAAATCCATACAATATCCCATTAAAGGGCAAGGGTCTTCCGTATTGTCGACTCTTAATCCCCACGCAAACGCGACACGTGTTGGGAATTTACGCCACATCAAAACATTAGTTCCGAAGGCTGTCATCAAACGAATGTATGAGAGTACGACCCACAAAGTTCTGAATTCCCTTGGCGCTGTAACAGCAAATTTCTGTATTGCCAATCTGTAGATCATTTGTAACTCAAATTCAAATATATCTTTACTCCATGAGGTAACATTTGCAATAGGTTGCAATATATTAAGAATTGACATTTTGCTACTTTGCTACTCGTTCAGAAGGCAGTTTTCTCTCAACAAAAACGAGTAGGAATTTTGAGAGCTTTTAAATATATTATAATTAATTAATAAAACAAATTTAAATATATTATTATTTATAAAATCAAATACATATAACATAAAGGAACTAACCCGTAAAATGTTAAACTATTTATGTCTATGAATATTTGTCCTTTAAGAATTCATAAATTCACCCTCTAAATCAGAGTTGCAAAAAATGCATTACTTTTTCTAATGCATTACATTGTTTAATGAGTAATGAATGAATACGTAATTAATATTAAAAAATGCAATGAGTATTGCATTACATTTTACATTAAAATTTTTGCAACTCTGCTCTAAATATTCATAAAATGTATACTTCTAAATATTCATAAAATGTATAATACCCGTTTTTTAACTTTTTTTCTAATAATAATTTTAAAGTTATTTAAGGGTGGATTTTATATATTTTCATGGACCTCATTGATAATGTGTACACAGAGCTTCCAAAATTAATTCGTAAATTTATGTAGTCAACTAATATGTGTAAACCCAATTTATTTTTATTTCTTGTATTGAATTTATATTAGTCGTTCTTTTTTTCGAATAAATAGAGACCAGAGTTAAGATCCCAATTTCCTTAAATTTACTTCTAAATGATACTCTAGGTCCCAGCCTGTAAATGGCCAGAATGACAATACGCCCCCAAAATAAAATACCGTATGACATCAGTCAATGAAAACGGTCAAAATAAACCAATCTGGCGGTTAGCATATCTGACAAATTTCTTGTTTTTTAATTACATATGCAGTAGAACTAAGTCTTTTCGCCAACATAATGATATGCGGACCCCATTGAAGCCTGTTCTCACGATTAACTCCCGAGAATACAGTAGTATCATCAAACTTTAATACCTCATTTCGTAATAAAGCGGTACTAGATCCACGTTTTATATCCGAAAGAGAAAATTTTACATATTTCCTTTTCTTACTGTTGAACATCGGGTTACTTAAAATAAATGATTATTCAACTTTACATGTAGAAATTGTGTACATCGTCATAAGCAATTTATTGTCTTCTTACTGCAAATAATAATTGTCATATGTAAAAAAGTACTATTTTATGAATATTCAAATCAAGTTTCTAAACTGTACACTTTGTAAAACGATGTAAGAACGAAATAAAAAATAAGCAAATGCAATGCACAATATTCAATCATATGCAAGAGACGTTACAAAATTTAAAGTGTGTGATTTTTTGTGACCTCTTGTTTTATTGTGACCTCTGAAATGTCATATACAACCACTTAAAGTAGCCAATTTTTTAGGATAATACAAAGGGCGCCACCCGACTACGATTGACAAGAAGGAAAGGATTATCAAAGCAAAAGGAAAGAATTATCGAATCTTTAAAACAAAAGGTGAAATCCAATAGCAGGTCTACAAAATATTTCTTTGAACGAAATTTAATATTTTATCTGCTCTGTGGCGAGATTCTTCCCAGGGATCAGTATGCTCTACAAGAGTCGATTTATTAGTTATTCTTCTTCTAAAGATAAATTCCGTTTACAACAATGGCTTCCTAGATTTTTTTTTAGTTAGATAAAATGAAAACTCACGAATTTTAAAATTCATATATAATATTTTAAAATAAATGTACAATATGACACAATTGACAGAATACAAATCAATCAACAGCAACTATTGAACATTTAAAAGGTTGAAAATTAATGCTTCTAAATTCTTTGCCTTTCAAAATCTATATGTACAGAAGAATACCTCTATACGATTGCCCCTTTTATACATTGTGTTGGGCGAAAGGGATAATACTATAGAGAGACTGAAGGGCGAATCGAATTTCAAATGATAATGCTCTGTTGCTTTTAGTCAAAATGAACAATACAACTACAATGGCATTACTAACAGCTCGTTCAGAAGGTGTCTTCAATTGACAATTTTCAAGGAAAATTTAAATAACTTAATGCACACCGACATTAATTTTTGGGTGCTAACATTTGTATGAAACATCGGCAGGAATTTCACAATAAATGGCGGAAACGTACGGAAAAAGAAATCTCTTCGCCAACGCAATGTTTGTCTCAAAAGCGAATTCCCGGCCATTGTTGTCGTTTGAAGCCATCTTTGATTAGCTTTTCTAGAAGATTTATCGTTTTATTTAGTTGCCCTTTCTTGCTATATCGTGACGCCGCCGCGCCGCCGACAGTACATGTTTTCAATCATTGTCATGATATTATTATAACAAACGTATTCAATAAAGATTCAATAAATATTATAATACAATAAAGATTTCACATATTCTTTTAATGGTTTAAACTGTATTATATCTTTACATATGTGATTTCAGTATAATAGAACTTTTTTCTGGAAAAAATACAGCATATACTTTGCGAGAAATATACAATCAGAAAGACAATTTGAAAATACGGTTTTACGCTGAAAATATATAAATATGCGAATAGGAGAAACAAAAAAATTCAAGAAAATATAAATGCAATATAAGCATTTCCAGAACAATGGTTTTCTGTGCTATGATTTCAAACACAAAAAATAAAATATTAAAGAGTTCGCTCTACTAATGAAATACCCATTTATTTGACGATAATAATTTTATTTTAATAATAATTTATTTACTCCACAAAAGTACAATATTGTGGAGTGTGGTGCCTGAAATAGACACAAATACCTGTGTTACACGTCACCAGGCTCCCCAACGCAATTTACAGTGTGCGTAAATAAATGCGGCGTATATGTAAACGTATAGACACGCGCGGGTGTTTGTGTGTGCGTGCGCGTGTGTGCGCGCGCGTGTGTGAGCGTTTGCATGTGATGTTACATCGATAGGCACAACTGATTTGATCGTAAATCGTTTCATTCTGATTATAATAGCTATATTTTTATTGATAACAGAAATTCTGTGTTCTCCTAAGTAAATAGCTTCCGAAATAAGGTGACTCTCTTCTTGCATTCATAATAAGAGACAGAAAATATATCAATACTGTTTGTGATTTAGTTGTAGAGGAAAGGACCCCAAGAAGAGATAAAATTGCTGAGCATAGGAGGAGAATGAGATCGTTTAACCGCTGGAGCATCTTCATGACCGCTAGAAATAATTAATATCTGTCATTTTTTAGTGTCAGAAAAGAAAATAACATGTTAGCTGTGAAACAGAAAACACAGAGACACTATTCAGTGTACAAAGCGACATTATCGCAATTTGGTTGCCGTTTTTGAGGGTTTGCATAAAAAAATGTCATTTTATCAATCGAGTTTAAAAAATTGAACGCTTGTAATAGACGTATCTTTCACTGATCGTTTGATAAAGTTAGCGTTGGTATTTTATATATTATTTATATATTTATTTATTCTACCTATTATTCATCTGCATTAATAAATTATACTATATTTTATGCTGAAAAATACACATACATTTTCCTTTTTTCCACGCAAGTTTTGGATATAGATGGATAGTTAGCAAGTTTTGCTTAGTCGAAATAATGTCTTATTTATACATGTGACTATTCCGAAGTCATCTCCTTTCATTCCAGACTATGACTGAAAATCATCGCTGAGGTCTCACCTAGTATTAAGCTGACGTGGAAAACGCCACCGGCTAGGAATTTTTATAAAATATATCTCTAAATTGTAATAAGTTTTCCCTTGTTGTTTTACGTCCGGTGTTTTTTTTGTATCTCGTTGTGTGCGCTAATTTTTTTTTTCTTTTTATCTTAGAGAAAGACTCACAACTTTTATAAAACATTATTTCAAATAATATTTCTGAAATTTCCAAGCTTATGAGTTTTAATTATTTCAAATTTAAAACAGGATAGATTTTAAAGTAACTTTTATTTTTAAATTATTTTAGATGGTATTCTTCGGTGATAACATGTGAAACTTATTTTCTATTATCAAGTGGTGTATAAAATAAACGTTAGTTAAATAAAAGGAAGTCTAAACTAAAAATAATTATTTTTGGACTATATTATATACGAAAGTCTCCTGTTCGTTTAAGACGAATCGAAATGATTACAATAATGTAAAGTGTCGAAAGATGGCGCTGTTCGACTGTATTACAGAAAAATGTTAAATTTTGTCCCAAATCCTAATTTTCAGTCAAACAAACTTAGTTTCACGGAAAGCTATTTTTAAGTTTCACATATACAAGCACAATTTATTCTAAATGTATGATATAATTGAAATAATACGGCAAAATTTTACTTGTCTTTTAGACCTTTTGGTTTTGTGTTATTAAGCACAAATACGCACATGTTCGTGATTACTACAATTGGCGTATTTTTACAAAGGAAGGGCTTTACGAATAGGCCACATCCTTTTAGGTTACAACAAATTCTTTGAAACAAATATTTCACCAGGGTACTGGATAGCTAGTCGCCCGAAAATTTTATGTTTATTTATCAATATGATCAAATATTATTGTGAGTAAAAAGACTATCATTTGATGATTCTTCAATCATCAAACATCGAAGAATATATTTGCGACTTTTCATATAAATTATAACAATAATGCACATTTAGGATTCCTGCGTGTATTGTAGGAAAATATAAGAATAGGATAATTTTACTGCAATTGAATCAAAGGTCTTGTTGTAAACTGTAATTGTCCTATGTCCACATGGATGAAGCTATGGAGGAAAATTAACCACCATAAAAAATATCAAGGGTTTGACTCTTCTTTAAAGTTTCGTGAGAATTACTAAAAGCCCCTACAATTTAACTAATAACAAAAAAATTGTATGGTAATGGAAGATGAAGTCAACTGAAAACCAGTGAAGGGATATTTGATACATTTTTAGCGTTTCGTGAGAATTTCTAAGAACCCTTTCATTAAACCGATTTTAATACATCTCACTATAAATATTATTGAAAGCCAATAGAAAGAAATTCAATACGTATTTAGAGTTCCGTGAGATTACAGATAACTCTTATAATTTAACCGAATTTAATAAAATTAAGAATGAAATCAACTGATAAACCAGTAAAGGGATATTTGATACATTTTTAGACTTCCGACAAACTACAGAGGACCTTTGTAATTTAAGCGATTTTAATAAAATTTAGAATAAAGGCAATTGAAAATTAATAAAAGGAAATCCAATACAGTTTTAGGGGTCCATGAAAATTACTGAGAACCCTCTCAATTTAATCGAATTTAATAAATTTAAGGATGGAAACAATTGAAAACGAGTAAAGATATATTCAATACATTTTTAGGGTTCCGTGAAAATTAGTGAGAACTCTAATAATTTAACCATATTGAATAAAATTCAGAATAGAGGCAACTGTAAGTAAAGGGATATTCGACGCAGTTTTAAAGTTTCATTAGAACTACTCAGACAATTTAACTAAGCTTAATATAATTTAGAATAGTGATAATTTAAAACTACTAAAATAAATCCAATACATTTATAGTGTTCCGCAAGAATTACTTAGAACCCTTTTAATTTAACCGAATGTAATAAAATTAAGAATGGAGAGAACTCTCGTCTAATAATATGTGAGCAACAAACGGCCCACGGGCCGCATCCGACCCGCTGTAAGATTTGATCCAGCCCGTCAGACATTTTGAAAAACCCAATAAAAAAATTATTATACGATTTATACTCATGGCCTCAAGTGAGCGTTCAAGCTGAGTGGCGGCGATCATCAAAGAATGAGGCAGCAAAAATCAAATTCTTTGATATTTGCCGCTTTACTAGCGGGGCAACAAAAGATTATTGCTTCTCAGTAGTTCTACACTAGACGATTGTAGATCATTCCTTCATTTCGCTTATATAAGAGGTTGAATGGCCCAAACTTTGATTCAGTTCTATTTGAGCTATCGAGTTGATAACTTCGACAAGTGATATCCTAACGAACTGCTAGTGCCATCAATTTGCTTTGTGACTTTGATCTTGAGTGCTTATTAATTATATTTTGTTATTAGATTTATCGAACGAAAAGTAAATGAAAATGAAGACTGGCGGAAAGAAACAAAAAGTAGATGCAGAGGGTGGCCAGTTTCAGCAAAAATTGACTGAAGAATTTTTTTTTATCTTGTACAATGGTAAGCCTATTTGTTTGCTGTGTAATGAATCCATATGAGTGATTAAAGAATTCAATATAAAGAGGCATTACCCGATTCCTTAGTTGGGTAATGCTCTTAATGGGTAACGATCCTATGCTGCAACCACTAACAGGACAAATAAGTTAAGACAAAATCTAGAATCTTACCGCAAATTTGAAAAACAGCAGCAAATAGTTGAACACTTGATAATTATGTGAAAGCTAGTGTTATAGTTAGTTCTAAATTGGCAAAGTCATTCAAACCATTTGCCGAAAGAGAATTTATCAAGGAGTGTATGTTAAAATTTTGCAATGTTTTGTGTTCTGAAAAGAATAATTAATTAAAAAAAAATTGTTTGTCAAGACGAACTGTTGTCCGACGTATAGAAATGATGGCTAATGATATAAAAACAACATTGACTGACCATATGGCCGGTTTTGAATAATTTTCCATAGCATTAGACGAGAGCAGCCATTTGTCTGACATAGATGAACTGGCTATATTTATTCGAGGTGTTGATAAAGAGTTCACTGTTACTGAGGAATTGCTTGCTTTGCAGCCGCTAAAAAACGCTAAAATTGCTTGCTTGTAGTGGTTCTACAAAAGAGGACATTTTTAATGAAGTTCAAAAGGTTTTGACTTTCCATGGTCAAAATGAATTGGAGTATGCACAGATGGTGTACCTTTTATGGTCGGATTACATAAATGTTTCATCGGAATCTTGAATGAAAAATCAACTGAATTAAATGTGCCAACAGATGATTTGATAGTCTTCCATTGCATTATCCACCAACAGAACTTGTGTTCTAAGTCCATTCGACTCTAGAATGTCATAAATGTGGTAGTAAAAACCATCAATTTTATTCGACTCCGAGGGTTTAACCACCATCAGTTCAAGGCATTTTTGCACGAAATATTTATGAAGTCAGATGGCTAACCACAGGATAAATGCTGAAACGGTTTTACGAGCTTAGAAATGAGATAGCAGAATTGAGTGGATATGTGACTTAGCATTTCTGATCGACCTTACACGTTGTTTGAATGATTTAAATTTGAAACTTAAAAAACAAGGACAGTTAGTAAATTATTTGTACAGCCATTTGAAAGCGTTTCACAACAAAATTCGCTTGTGGGAAGCACAGATACTGTCTGGTAACACTCACCATTTCACTAAGCTCTCTGCATATGAAAATATTGCTTATGTTCAAAACGTTGAAGAACTCAAGTTACTGTCGGAGCAATTTTCGAACAGATTTAGCGATTTTAAAAACATGACAGATCGTTTCAATTTATTTGCTACTCCAACAAAAAGTAATGTACAAAATGCTCCAAAACACTTGCAAATGGAGTTGATCGAGATTCAAGAAAACTCACTCCTAAAACCTAAATTTGAAGTGGAGTTGAGCGATTTCTTCAAAAAACACCTCGAAGAAGATTATTTTCCGCAGCTTAGAAAATTCGCAAGAAAATTAATTTGTGCGGTTGGCTGTACTTACAGACTCGAACAGTTCTTTTCAATGATGAAAGTTAATAAATCAAAACATCTTACAAGGCTGACTGATCATCATTTGGAAAATTATTTACTTCTTTGTATCAGTGGAATTAATCCAAACATCGATGGATTAATTTTCCAAATTCAAGCTCAAGTGTCTCATTGATTTCGGCGTCGCTATTTAACTTTCGTAGTTTGTAGTAATACCAAATTTCACGATTTAATTACAATGTTATTTATAAAATTGTTTTATAATAACTTTGTCGTATTATTTTATGTCTTATATCTATCGCTAAAGATTATGAACATTACTTTAAAATACACTACTTTTGAACGCGGCCCGCGAACGTATTTGCACACTAAAGTTTGGTCTACATGTCAAAGGTTGCCCATACCTAGCCTATAGTAAAATTATAATTGTACATATCAGGTAACAACATCTATATGTTTAAAATATGTTGTACCTCTAGAGAATTCACATAATTTCTAAGTATTTTCTATGGAAATCTTTCTTATTTTACTTCACATAAAGCTCTTTTTACAATAATTGTCATTTCCTCCTTTATATTATACTTGGAAAAATCTCTTCTCTAGACACTTTTGCAGGCTGAATGTTTCCGTAAATAGATAGTACATAAACATTTTAAATGTTTATGGCGCGAATTAACGTGAAATTTTAAATATAATTTTAGTTCATGCATATCCAATTATATATTTGTTATGAGTATTTAATATGATACGAAACACAGTTTTCCATCTCATTTTATTCATAAATCCGAAATATTTTTTCTGTGAAAATCAGAAGTATTTATGAAAAACGTATAAGGATAGTAACACAAATGTGTTCAAATAAAGTCACACTAAAATATGTAATGTAAAGACTTACTTGCCAATGCGGAAAATATAAAAATATGTTCACGCAATAAAAATTAATTAACTGTTTGATCATGTTCACATCTATGTAATTATTAATCTGTCATATCGGTAATTTCCTTTACTTTGTGTTTGTATCTATATCGAAGAAATGCATACTCTATGGTGATGTGATAGCTTTCAATTTTGACAAAAAAATTGTAATATCCAGTTGCATATATGTGTTTGCAAATACAATAAATTCATTTTTGTGTGCACTTGCTAGGTCGTAAATACTGCCGATTTTTCACGAATTATAAAATTAAGCAGCAAAATGACTAAATAAACTTATTTCTTCGAAATCACGTAACGAAATTTAAATTTTTTGAACCTTCTTAAATGTTAATCGTGAATTTATTTCTATTATAGAGTCAAAACGCACCATGAAATAAATTTATATAAAATCGACGTGTTGCATTTACCCTTAATGTATAAATGTACCTGCGAATTCAGTTTATCGTTTGTTTCATACGTTTTACATTGTTATTATTGACTACGCGTGTTATTTGTTCCGAAACATTTGAAAGGTTTATATTACTAGTAAATTGCTTGTCTCAGTGCCACAAATCAGCTGAATATTAGTGATAGGTATTAAATTTTTATTGGTAAGGTAAGATTGTCCGACAATTTCACAGAAATGTGCTTTACGTTTGATGCACCATTATCGAACAAAAAGCTCGAAGTTCGATTCGATCCCAGGATGGTTTATATTCAGAGGTGCTCTTTTCTAATGTAAAGTGGTCGATTTTAGCGCACAAATCATTGACAATTGTGAGGCAAAACCAATCCCTTAACAATGGTGTCGCCTCATACACGTGCTTGGAGATGAATGGAGCTATGGATATGACAGTAAAGAAAATGCAATTAGACTTTTATTAATGGGATCTTCGACTTCACACATAACAATAACATAATATTGTAATGAGGCCGTATATATATATTATTGACAAATAGCCCCGAAAGACCCTCGTAATTTTGAAATACAATAATACATTCCGCGTTTAAACGAATGAAAAATTAAGATAGATCGCGAAAAGGATATTCCAATTTAAATAAGTTTAGTTTAATGATTGTAAAAACGTGATTCAACAAAATCATCCATAAGTCGTTCTCCACAACTAAAAACCCTTGCACGAGCCTTGTTTCCCCTTACATCATGGTGATGAGTCGCTTATTGTAAGTTTTATTGCAAGTTCTACGTATGCGCGTGTGAGGTTAAGTAATATAATAGAATATTAATATAAGTAGGAGATAGATAAGGGTCTTCTATCGATACAGAACGCAAAGGTATGTCCATGTAACGATCATTGACATATAATAAAAGTTGCTCAGGAGGAGCTGCCAATGAAGATTTCTCAGAATTTTTGCCCAGTTTCGGGGCTGTCACATTAATACACGCATGGAATTATGCGCAAACTCAGACCGTGTTAAATTTCTGTTCGCTACACGTAATTTTTTGAGGCAGGCAACATTTTCTAAACTCCAAATGTTTTACGATGTAATGGGGTAGTTTATTTTTTTATATTAATGTACTTGAAGCTTTTTTGTCTAAGTAAGAGTGTATGTAGTGAAAGTGTATTTTTATAACTATAAAATGTCTAAGTAATGACTTTTTTAAATTGCTAATTAGATGGAGAAGGCACTAGTGCCCGGGCATATGACCCTTTATTAACGTTATATATTAAATAATATTATACTTCGTTTTGCAAGAAAGATATGGCATAGGATTTTCGTTGGCTTATACTTCATTATTTTGTTAACCGTTCTTAATTTTCATTTCACTTTTAGTTATTATCTCTAGTCAGTTTATGTGATTCATCAACAAGTTTAATATCGATAAATGACCCTATTGAATTGTTAAGCAAATTTAAAAATGCCTCTCTTCTCTATTGTTTAGTGGACATGTTCGAGACAATAAAACATTGCATCGTTTAACTACGAGTTAGTAGCGCTGGCCAAATAGGCGGAGATCACAAACGAAAAGTTATTTTTTAAGACAATCATTAGAAAGCATTATGAAGAATTTTTAGTATGGACAATTTCAAATAGGTAAAAGATTCAAAAGATCCAAAAGCATCATAAGTGTTAGCGTATCAAAACAATATGCTGGTGACACTATCGTTTAATATCAGACGCAGGTGATGTGCCGGAGGAAGACAACAATGGTGAGACGCGGACGATAACGATAAGAGTTACAGTCTCGCGGCCCGGCGATATCGCGTAGGGTAAAGAGAGGTGGTCTAGGTAGGTATGTCTTATATCAGCTACAGACGCGAGAGAATGGCGGTCGCAGATGTCTATGAGATGAGAGGACGCTCGCCGTCGCATCGTCCGGAGATGTAGAACGCCGGCGACAATGCACTTATGTGCGAATGGACTTTGAACGTAATGGCTTGCATGCATTGGTATATATCGGGGGGTAAATTTATCGCGTACACGCGATAAATTTACCCCCGATATGATATACATATCAGATCAGTAACGGAAGGTATTCTATTATTTTGGATGATTTTTTGGTGATTTTGCGTAATGTAAATGTATTAGCATGAACTTTGTGGTGTTCATGGCTCCAAAATGTCATAGCATATGAATGGAATTTGGATACACGTTTTATATTGTTCGAGATCGAGAAGGTTCGATAACTCAGCGCACAGACTTAGCGAGAAAAAATCTGAATTATAGACTTCAAGGGTGATCCGTTCGTGTGAATTCGCCGATCGCAGCACAGCCCGCCCAGCGCGCCGCCTTTAGCGAGCGGCGCACGGGGCGCGTGCGACCTCGGCCGCAGATTTATTGCTCGAAGTTGTCGTGCGCGGGCGCGCGGGCGCCTCGGTCCCGGCGGCGGCGATTACTCACGGGCTTCGGGAAGCGCTGAAATATGCCGGGAGTCGCCTCAAATGTGGCTTGTTCGATACACGTCGCGCTGACGTGCCCACTTTGTTTGTTTTCGCGTGTAGGTAGGCATTATCGTAACTAATACGGTGTGTCGACTCGTTGCCGATTCGTGCGTTTAGCTTCTTTTGTTTGTTCGAATCTTAGTTACATTCTATCTATAACATAGCAGTACATATATGAGAATATTATTTAGGTACACATTTTTTTTTGTTTATTAAGAAAAAGCGACATTTTTAATTACACGAAATGACGAAGCACTCATAGTTTTTGTGATTTCAAACTATATAATTTGACTGGTCTGTAAAAGTTGATTCTTTGCAGAAAGATTACGTAGTCGAATTTTGAAAAGATAAAACTCTTTAATTTTTTAATTTAATTTCTCCTTCACAATATTAATGTTCCAAAGCGTCGGTCGATTTTGACTAATATAAGTTTCCTTTCATAAGCCTATATGCCAAATACATGATTTCATATCATTTCACTTAGGTAGTGTTAAGTTGATATTCTTTACAAATACTAGAATCATATACAAAGACAGTTAAAGCATCCACCAAATATAGATATTATGGAATGTCTTTACGGAATATCCTTATAAAGCGATATATATTACTAAAGCAACGTGGATGCAGTCTTCGTTAACTAAATGCAACTAAAACTAATAAGTAATATCACATTAAAAAAAATGTTAATTGTAAGACATTGTGTCCCAAACAGTAGCATGGTACTGCCTAGGAAAAGGGCGGACGGCTCATTCGTTAAACCGTCGCAAGAAAATCTGGAGACAACGACCTATCGCAGTGCAGCTGCCAAACAAAGAGCTAGCTAGATGTGATGAACGCCAATGCTTCGTGACTTACACTGGCATCCAAATTAAGCAGAAAAATATCAACAAACGTCCAGCGAAGGCCACTACGAACGCCCATCGAGCGTTTCCATTAAAATCACCAACAAAACTTTAATCTGGATACTCAGGACGGAGAAAAACCGTATTTAAAGACTTTACCAATAAAGACGATAAAATAAGTTTAACGACAATAAAACTGAGAAATCTCGCATGCCAGATGTATTCCTTTCTGTCTACGCCCTAGAAAAATTTCGATTGAAATCTGTGAAAAATGTATAAAATAATCTTTGTTTTGTTACTAAATAATTTGATATTAAATATTTCTATAATGGCGCAGTATTGTATAAAACAAAAAATACTATTATTGTTGTATTTAAATAAATGAGTACATATTATAACACTCATATGCGAAATAATAAAATAGCAGAATATTAGGACTTCGCTTGTTTCCTTCAAAATGCGTGGGCTTAGTTATTTACATTATTCATGTATTTTCATTGGTTAAAATGTTGTGGATGTTGTTTGCTTAAGTCAGATGTGACATGTTTACGACTTCATACATTAAGTTGATTGCGATTGGCTAAAAGTGTTTCAATGGTTCTGTAGTGAATTTTAATATTACATTATAATGGAACATTCGTCTTTCTTAATGTTTAATTTTCTATTTTTCTCAATTCCCGAACCCCGATTGAGATATATAATCAGTATTAGTTATATACTTAGTGATTCAAAAGTATATATATATATATATATATATATATATATATATATACATTAGTATGCTTATGTAATAATTTTAAATTTTAATTACCTCTTAATAATAAGAAACATCTTAAACGCTTAAGTAAACTTTGATTATGACATGTATACAATTTATTATGTAATTTGACATTTGGTCCAAAGTTATTTCCTTTTAGTTCCATCGATTTCTCTCTCCTGTTTATTTAATGTACGACACCTCACATGCCTATAAACTAATATATTATTATATTCGTTTACATTCTGACCATTTTTTGCGATCACAAATCCACTTTATAACACGAATGGTAAATGTGTGCTTCATTATTAAGGAAACCCAGGTATTATTTGAATTCTGTATTTATTGCCTTATTCAAATTTGTATTTTGTGCTTAAAGTTCGTGCGTTAATTTATACCGAATTATTTAAATTATTTATTAAATTTACAATCAACTTCACACTTTCGTTTAATGCAAATCAATGTTTGAAATCAAAAGCATTTTAACCTTACGTTTTTAAAATAAGCACATACATTAACACTTTATTCTCCCACTTAAGATTTTTATTTGAAAATCAAAATTATAAACTTGTATTGTATATCATTTGGTCTCATTGTCGAAATATTTGTAGGCACATAACCTCGATAACTCTCGAAAATTTTTATTGATTTGGTTTTCAGGTTTTCTTACGTTTTTGAATTTTTCGCTTAAAATGCTTTGTTATGTATTTCAAAAAAAAATTGTAATTCAGTACTGAACGGAGAAAAAAGAATACAAAAGAAGGATTGTATTCTTTTTTTCCCTTACGAGCCGAGTATTCATATACAAAACACAGGAAATTCTTAACGAAGTAATGTATTTTAATCGACCCAATTTGCATATGTTTATGATCGAGTACGCATGTCTCGCGTGTAAAGAGGATTATTACGTCTTGTATTCAACGAACAGGTTATTGTAAGAGTTCTCCCATGAAAGACAGGCGCGCCATGCCGCGTTTAGAACTGTCTTGTTTGACGGAAAAAGATAGGCGTTCTTAAAGAGGACGTATACTTTTAGCTTTATTTCTGAATTCAATTCAATTCATCAGGATCTTCTGAAATAGCAGTGAACGAGTTGCTTTATAGGATACTTAACAAACAGGCGTTTTATTTCTATGATCGAAGATTTCAGGAATGGTTTGCGAATGAGTTTTTTTTTTCTGAAACTAGTATTTAATTCATGAACGTATGCACCTAAGCCATCAAGGTCTATAAATACAATAGGATAGGTTTTATAATTTTGTATTTAATAAGTTAATTATTAATTTAATTTAAAAGACCTGATGTTTTTAAAGCGCGTTGGGTCACACGGCTGAGGAAACTCAGAAAGTTTTGCGATGTTATAAAAAATATGGTACACGTTATTATTTTCTTATTTCACCTATTCGAAGTGCTCTCACTCTCCATCGGAATCGGTATGAAATTTCGTAGATCTAAACCAGTTTTTAAAATAGATTTTCCAGTCTGCATCAGACACCACTTCAACCTTCTCAAATGCAGCCAATACTGAATACTGGCGGTGAAAACTATTTTTTCCTAAAGTCGATTTTGTATTTTGGGGAACAAAAAAGTTACACGGTTCCAAATCGAGGCGATGAGGCCTTTTGTTTTGAATATCGAGTGCGCGCAAGAACAGAACATAACTCTGCTTGTTTATCTCGAAATGTATGGTGATTACTATACACTATATGTAAATATTAATGGGTCGGAATATTCTAGATAATATTAAAATGTGTGAGTATAGTCGTCGTTTACGTCAAATGATGTCACTTTTGACGTTAACAAACGACTTTTACGAACTTTTCCTTTGTAATCAAGGATGAAATATATATGATTTGGTTCATATTTCAGAGAAGTTCTAAGTAAATCGTTCGCGGTAAACATCAAATATGAATTCGAGCGTGGGAAACTAATTTTCTTTCGGCGATGAGTGCCTTAACAAGCGAAATCCTATCACCGAATATTAAGCACGATACATTAAATGTGCTAGAGGTTCTGTATTGCATTTTTGTGCTACAGTAGAGTGAAATAAACATCTATTTTCCTTTTCCTTTTTTATATATATGCGAGGAACTCAAAAAATATGCTTTATCGCAAAAAAATTAGTACAGGTTCCTGTTCTCTTATTATATCTTTTCAAGGAACTGTTCATCGGCGTCTATCTAGGACTTTACACGCTTATTCCAGTTAGTAAAACGCATTTTGCAATACCCATCAGCCATATCTTCAATCACTTTCTCAAATACAGCTAGTGTATTTTGAAAACTGCTTAATTTTGAGTTGATTTTTTAATTTTAGAAGGATCTAGGTATATCAGTTTAACCGGTATGTTGTCCAGGAATATTTGATCACGAACGTGTTCTTGTGATGAAACATAAACGCCATTGAGGCAGTTGTTCGGTCCCTTGCTGTTCACAGAAGTGAAAACTTCTGTCAAACATTAAATAACATACCACTTAGCTTTGATACTCTCAATTTGGTAAAGATGTCCACACCATATGACCCGTCAAAAAAACAAAAAACCTCCGACAAAAATTCTGCCTGAACTTTTCATTAGCTTCATTTTAATCCATGATTCGTCACCTTTGCTGATGATATCGTTAACGTGTCGAGTCGAGACTGCTTTGAATATTGCTGTCACGTCACGGCATCGTTCTACCCGAACCGGCTTCCGAGCCTGCGTTAGATTGTGCAGGTGCCCAACGTGAAACTATTCTCCTTACGTAAAGATGCCATTCAACAATTTCATTCGCGCTTCCCTATCCATTTTGCAGTATATCCTGAATCACAGCATGTGCAAGATGTAAATTTTACACTGTCAGCACGTTTTCTTCTATGACTGCCTTCAAAGGGAGACCAATCTTTTCTTCTTCCGCCAAAGTTACAGGATCACGCTTACATTCGTTAAACCCGCTGGCTTGAAATCGGTAAACAAGAAGGACTTTTGTTTTGGACGGTATTCGAGATTTTTCGAGCTATTCCTCTAGGTTTAGTCAGCATTTATATAATATCATCATTTAAATAAATTTTTATGCAAACTATATATATACAATCATTTATACGAATTCATACAAAATCATTACATTAAAATTTTTTGATTGTAGATATTTTTTTATTTCATTTCAGTGACATAGAATATTTTAATTTCAGTAATAAAAAAGTGTGAAGAAGAATTTGAATTTGGGATGTCCATATTTCGTCTATTAAGGAATTGAGCTTAATACTTAGTAAAAAACAGCCAGTGTTTCTTAAAAACAGTTTTTCGCAAAATATTTCAGGTGCCCTTGTATTATAACCTAAATACGTCTTGCGCTCTTCTATGAGATAAAAGATTTTATAAGTAATCTTTTCTAAATACTTATAACCATTTGCAAGTTTGTTTTATATAAATTAGATGTGATATCTAATGTATACGACATTTTGTCTTTTTTTCTGCTTGTTTATTTAACCTTTTATGTGCATTAGTATAAAACACGTAATTAATTCATACAGGAAAATTATTTATTTATATATACATAGCGAAATATTTCACTAATACATATATTATACGCGCGTGCATTTAATTCTACGTAAAATAGACGCGAAAATATTTCACAAAAAAAAATAAAATATTTACGACGCGCCCAGATTTTATCGCGGCGTCGGGCTGCGTACATCCTTCAAAAAACTCTAAAGTTTACAAGCCAATAAAACAAACGAGTTGAGCGCGCGGCGGAGAGGCCAACTCGAGGCGGTCCGTAAAACATTTTGTTAGGCACCGGGTTAAATTACTTAATCGGATGAAGTCGGGCGCCCTCCGCTCTGACGGCCGCCGATGCGCACGCGCCTCCACGACCGCCCGTCTGCCGTCACAGCCCGCGCACGAACTCGCTCCGGCTCTTAAGCGTTACCCTTTTTGTATTTATTATGACATAAAATCTTTCTTAGGGCATACTTCTCACTGTGATCTGTCACCGGGTACCGTTTACGGATCTGCTCTAGTGCGGATTTGATTTGTGACCTGAAATTAAATGGTTTCAAGCCGCTCAACGGTCGACGTGTCGACGTCTTGTGTAATCATATATTGAGAGAGTGAATACTCGGTCGCGATACAACCGTCATTGGTATGTTTTTGAAATAAAAGTTGAAAAACGTAAAAAGAAATGGACGGAACATACCCTCCCCACTATATTTATTGACACACTATAGTATCTATTACCTATCCCGACTCCAGTTTCTGGCTAAAGGGTGCACGAATACCGGCTGGCTCCGCACTCCTAATCCAGACTGGAACCTGCACTCTCTCCTATAATTATACTCCCTTCGGTGCATCGGGACTTGTTCCTTTCAGGCATTGCGACTGGCTGAAGATTGAGCGACGATGGTGATGATGATGATGAAGATAGTTCAACTTATAAAAAGTTTAAATTCTTAATAAGCAATTTCATGGCTTATATGCCGGATATGAACTTTTCACTCTGACGGCGTTTGAATTATTGTCAAATATGTTTTGTTAAACTTCTAAACCCCTAGCAAGTAGGCCTTTGAAATATGTTGCTCTCTCCCATAATTTTTTTAAGTAGTCCCAAAGCATCGGCTTAAACGCATCACTTGCCCCTTGACTATGTCGTACACGGACTATTAAATAAATAGTAAATTTATGAATTAAATTATTGTTAAAATAACTTTATTTTTTTTAATTTGTGATTCTTTAAAAAAATATGGAAGAGGGTTGATTCTTTATTCCAAAACTTTCTGCAATCTCCAAACTCGGAGAGACCTGAAATATGCATAATAATTTTCCAAATTCTTCGAGCTCAAGAATATATACATTTGAAAATGTACAGATTATATAAATGCATATTATTTTACGCTCAATGTATCAATTAAGTCTTGCAATTTTAATAAAACTTATGGCGATCAATTCTTTTGTTTAATAGTTGAGTTTAATTAGATTTTTAAATTTATCGATTCAATCGTTTGAAAGTTATTTAAAAAAAGGAATAACTTGTTGACAAATTTAATTTTTGATAGCCTCAAAGCTTTGTTAACAATCGAACTTAAATCAGCGCATCAGAGTAAAAGAAACTTTTTAGAATTGGGTAAAGTCAATTTTTACGAAAAGATTCGTTTAAAATTATTCCAAAAACTCATTGTTAGAAACATTTCTCGAAAAATATCCCTCATTATTTTATTAACTTGCGCAGTCAATGGAGTTTTTTGAGAAGAAAAAAAAAGGGAAAACTTTTTAATAAAAAATAATTTCATATAACAACTAACTCAAAATGTACGAGAAAGATCGAGTTCAATTTTCTTCAGAAAATTTATAGTCAATTACACATTTTTAAACGCTGAGAATGCGACCTTCGTCACTCAATTAACTTAGAAATTATTTGAATAAAAAAACTCTATTAAGAAAATTTGTCTCCAATCATACTTTTCGTATGGCGTTTGTGATATTTGAGGTATTAAATAAAAGTTGGAGAGAATTACAGTGGCTAGAATCTAAAAGACGATGTTTTAATTTAAAAAATCTTAACAAGTTCCAAAATAGACATATTCTTTTTTTTATAATCACTTAGAAAATTATAAGTTTAATTTTAGAGGTTTTTTTTCTTTTTGATTATTTTTAATAAAAATAAAATATTTTTTTAAATAGCAACAATTTTAATTTAAATGACTTTATTCGGTGTTATTAGTTTTAAATAATTTGTTCATTTTTTTATAAATCAACCAGTTGTTGGTAAAGAAATTTTTTGAAAATGAAAGGTAAAAACATTAAAGAAACGGATTAATTTATAAGACGGTGCACTAAATATTACAAACAAAAAAAGATAATGATTAACCAAATAAAGCAGTTTAAATTGAAAATCTTAAATTTCAAATCATTATAACATTATTATAAACAATTGAAAAAAAAAGTAATCTTTGTTAATATTAAGGTTTTTTCGGTTTATTAATAATGTAAATATTACAAAGCATGTTAAGGTTTCTAAGAAATATGTGAATTTCTATATTTTGTAAATAAATATAAATAATTCAAAATTATCAGTGCTTTACAGGGACAAACATTTTTAAAAACACAAAATTGTTTCCTTATCAAAAAAATATTCGATCCCGTTCACATGTAAATGAGACCGCAAGACCAATTTTCGCCTCTCGTAAACACTCGTAAACATAAATGGACATTTTCCTTATCGAGCATTGAATAAAAAAATCTATACAAAGTTTCTCTTCTCATATGTCGACGTGCGGAGCGCGGAGGGGAAGGAAGGAGGTGGAAAGCGCGCACCGAGAGGGACAAACGCCGGGGAGTGCTCCGAGAGGTCCCGAGGGCGTATCAGTCCACTTGCCTCGGTAAATATTGGACTTGCGTCAGTCATTTCACGTATACGCTATACAGTGCAAATTCACGCTTCGCGCGGAATTTATAGTACGTATGAGGTTTCCCCGCTTCGCTTTGCCAATCGCGAATTGAATATTTACATTTTCCTACTAAACGTACACCGCGTGAATTTAACTTTCGTACAGGAGATGCTGTATACACATTTTTTGAGGCAAATATCGTATGCATCGCTGTAGTCAAACAAAATTGTAATATTCGCTATTACATATAAGTAAAAACTTGATCTAAAATCTTATTTCTAAATATGTCTGTTTATGTAGAAACTGGTCAACTGCGAATCGGGCTCGTATGGAGAGGATTCCGTACCATAAATCATCGCATTGGACCTCTGTGAAATTAGGAACAGATTTTCTCTTCACTTTTCCTGTGGGAATTCGGTATTTGACATGGTTAACAATTAAATAAGAAAATAATTGAATTATGTAGATTTCAAGATGCTGATTCAGAATATCTATGTGAATTTACAAATTAAACACTATAGATATTTTTATTTCTTAAAAATAAATAAGAAATTTTACATCAGTGGAATAACAAAACTTAAACGGCTCACTAGCCAATCAGAACGCGTGACGTCACGATTCAATAAACAAACAAATTGCACTGTTACTTTTGTACGGTGGTGTTATTTTAATAATAATTTTATGTTGATTTTATTAGTTATTCAGTCAAAGTGAAAGTGGAGAAAGACTTTATAAAGCTGATAGTGCTAATCTGCCAAAGTTGATTCGTTTATGATTGCAAATTTCTTTGCATCAAACCCGGACTTCTGTTCTGCAGAATTTAGAAACGTGAAAACTTCAGTGTAAGTACAAAAAACGGAATCTATCCAATATATATTCATAATGTTCTAATTCAATCGATGTCCTTAGCCTTAACATTTTGATATTTTTTGTCATTATTTACTTTGTAGGTTATGTATGTCAAAAATGTATTTCGGGTTTTAATACGGTAGGTAATAATTTATAATTAACTGACGTAGTTTTAGAATGCCAAAAAATGCCAATGTCTTATTGCTGAGACAGAGCCCTTAATATGGTACTCCATGTAATTTTCCATGTCATTTGGCAGCTGTAATAAAACAAACAAGTATTATTTATATGGAAAATACTAGCCTCACAAGTAATTTTATTTTAAAGTTATTTGGTATTTATCACTATAATACTAGTATTTGACGACTAAATAAATGAATAATAATCACATCAAAATGGTCCTCGCAAAAATAAATTGAAGATTTAGGTGATACAGTGGACGGATCGCGTCGTGCTAATTGCAGCCACTTTTCACGAAGTGGCCCCGATTGTGGCACATGAATAAATAATTTATTGGGATTTTTATTGTTGTACTTGTACAGCAAGGAACTGTGCAAACTTTGTATGATGACGAAGCCATTTCTTTGAGATTTCAAGAAAAACAGTTTTCACACTCACGGATCATTCACTTCACTCACTGTTTATCGAATCGTGACGTCACGGCCGAATTTGTCACGTTTCTTGACGTGAACGCTGTTTTGGCGGGAATTTTGAATCGTATTATTTAAAATGACTGTTTTTGTTATAAATTAACTTTAAAAACGAAATAGACAATTATCAAACGTATCTTTGGTGTCCTAAGAATACAATAAAATACTTTTTAAAAAATTGTCAAATACCCAATTCAAAGGCTTAAAATTTTCGCTTTGGTTTTCATGCGAATTGTAAATGATACTCTATTTTCCTTATCTTTCTCAAATTTTCAGACTCGCTAGTTTCGGAAATGAGAGGGAAGAATATTTAACTTTCCTTATTGTCATTATTATTATTTATTATAAACTCACGCTTATTTCCTAAAATGGTAGGCAGTAACCCTAGATTTCAACATGTAACGATTTTTTCATATTTCAATTTTCCCATATTTTATTTGGGGTCTTTAATATAATCCATTTTAGAAATATAGAAACATGTGTTTATATTCAACAAACATTCAACAAATCATTTTAATTTAATATGTCATATGAGGTACTTGATCAAAGTTTTTTTAATTGAATTCAATTATTTAAGAACTATAGTGCATGTTTGTATCAAATAATTTTATATATTTATCGAAGCGCAACTTATATAGTCCAGTAGATTTGAAGAAAATATACTGTGATAGACGGATAAACACAATGAGATACAGACAGACAGATAGACGGCCTTAAAACGAAAAAAAACACGTGATACAAATATTTAGAAATTCCATTGCACTATTGCAACTCCTGGCCAAAATGTACCTGTTCAGTATTGTATATGACCTGTTACCTGTGATACAAATCGATGGACATATTTAATCTGTGACACAAAATGTCCGTATTGCACCGGCAGCTCCAGGTATACAGTCAGTCAGTTATAAGACATTCATTCTATTACACGGTGCGGCGAAACAAAGTATTTCATAGCTGCACCGTCCAATTGGTCGTTGACAGTTAATAGCTTAACCGTCATCGTTAAAATGTGCTATGCTCAGCCATAGACAATTTAGAATATAGGTACTTTTCCAGGAATACCTTCAAACTGCTACTAATTTAATCTGTTATTCTCTTTGATAGACGCTGTATACATACTAAAAGTTTACCCTCGACACGCTTAAAGTACTAGAAGTCACCAGCATAAATGTTTAAAACTGATGATAAATAATGGGGATCCCCTTTGAATACACAAAATGTGAAAGGGAAACAGGAAATGATACGCTGTCAGCGCCCACGACGTGGGTACGCCATGACGGATGTGCCTACGCACCAGAGCTACATTTCATAAATCTAGAATATTACATCGCTCAACATTAATCATTCGAGAACATGTAAAATTGCATAATTATGTAACATTAAATGTAGCCTCGGTGAATTGCGACTGTTTGCAGTGACATTGTTAGTTAGAATAAAATCGTAGTAAAACCGTTGTATACTTTTTTTCAGTAAGCTTTAGTTTGTGCTGACATATATCGTCATTTGACTAATAATATTACTCAACTTATACCAAGCCGGACATGCTATTAAACGTACATTAATACTTTAATTTCATTGGATAAAAAAGGTTTTTTAATTGAAAAAATAAAATATGTAGAAAATCGTCAATATGTCGAAAAACTCAGTTTTTTACATATTGCAGTCGTATTTCATAAACAGTTATATCCAATTTTTCCTTTCTTCCATCCTGAGTAATGCATGTGTAAGTCTTTGAAAGGTAGATTTGAGAACAGAAACGCGAGAGAAATAGTGTAGCCTGAAAGAAAACTTAGTGACTAGAATAGCAAAGGGCTTGTAAAGATGGTTTGACTAATATAAATGTATGGCCAAAGTGAATTGAAGGAAGAAATTTATAGAGAGAACGTTTCCGATAGAATATTGGTAAGAGGTCGCCGTAAAACATCTTAGGCAAACTAAACTGGTGATATAATAAAGGAGGGTCAAATTTTAGACCCCCGGAACCGACTTCCACGAAAGTACTCATTAATATTAATGAAACCAAATAGCCACATAAGAAACGTGCTAAGTGAAGAGATATGGTCTCTGCCTACGCCACTGAGAAATGAGAATCAACTTATATGAATACGTAAACCAGAAAACTGGTAGACAAATAATACATTTCATAGATTTCAGAAATTCAATCCTTAAGAGAATCAGATTGGTATAAAATCTTGGATTCAGATATTCATTTAATTACTGAGTTAGTAGATAAAACCGAACTATATACTGCGAAAAATGCTTTTCAATACATTGCATTTAAAATGGCATTGAAATTGAAGTTGACAATGAAAATGAGAATAGATCTAGAATAGAAAAAGTTAGAGGACTGAAAAAAAAGTAGTTGAAGATCATAATTTGTATCGTGAACTGGATCAAGATAAAAACCAAAACCAGGTTGAATCGTATCAGAATAAATATCAAGAAAGCCTGTAGAGAACTAGGGAACTAAGGTCTCTTGATATGGACGGCCGTAAAATTAATATAAAAATGCTAAAAATCGTTTTAACATACAACACACAACACTTTTGCGGACGAAGTTGTAAAAGAACTACCACTACTATCAAATCGGAACGAGTCTACAATTTATGATTTAGAAAGCAATAGTGGTACGGGAGTTGTTTCATAATTCATCGGTCATTACTGAAATTTAAATGAGGCAAAAACACAAAAATTCCATTAAACACCCAAATTAATAGCTTTTGTTGTATTAAAATCTATATAATTTCGATTATATCTTATCGTGTGTAATTGGTTTTAGAATCAAGATAACGTTAATAACAATTCATAGATTCGCGTTTTTGTAAGAGTAAGTCTACATTACGCTACGTTAAGTCGTATTGAGTGTGAGAAAGTCCAAATAGGACTTGCATTCTGAGGGTTCCATACAAACTTACTTATCTATGTAAGTATTTCATGTATTAAGAGTTTCGATCATTTTGATCTGTTTTCGATACCAATACTGGAGAAATATTGTTCCTAGGTATTCTGCAACTTTTGCTTTTTACTAAAATAAAAAAATGAGCTTACAAAAAAAAATATTTGACATCACGTTCCATACGCCATTTTTTTTTTTTGTTTGTATAATGTAACTACAAATTATAGATTTTCAGATTGATTTTTTACGGCTTCAAGGGACCGCAAATACAAATATTTGTTGTTAATTTCAACTCAATACCTCCACGCGGTCCTGAGACAAAGGATCTAAACGGACGAACATCCTAATAACGAAGTGATCCTATAAGAATTCCTTTTTTCTTTAGAGGTACAGAGCCCTAAAATGAGCTGATTTAAAGATTATAATAATAAAAAATGATTTATTTATTTGGCGAATTAATATTCAAATGTTTCAGAACCTAAATAATTATTAATAGATTTTGTAAAGAAAAGTAAAAGAAACTGACGAGTTACATGAAATGCTATAAAACATTAAATACTACGAAAATCATTATCTTGAAATTCTACAAACTCTATTTAAGTTTTACCATTTTGTTACATGAATAAATAAAATGATTAATAGTATTCCCCAATACTTGTTCTTGAAAATTTTAAATACAAAAATCAAAGCCAAACAATTAACAACAACAAGTCAGTTAATTAAAGCTCCGCCAGCGCTTTGTGAGCGTACACGGAAACTTCGCTAACTGGCTGTTAAGCTATTTGGAAACTATCGTCTATTACAATTAGGGATCTTGGAATTAGTTACAATTTTAATCCGGATACCGAGCGGTTCTTGCATAAGAGAATTTACACGAACTACTAAGACAAGACAACTTCGCCCACACAGAACATTTCATGAACAACTATGAATATCCATTTCGGACGGCATAAAAAGCATTGAATTTAATGAACGATACAATACGGATTAATGAGTTGTGAGGGTGAAGACGTAATTCGTAAAATTAATCCGTAAGAATTGACAGACAACGTACGGACGATCTGTCACACCTTACGCATTATATTTACTGATTACGTTTGAACTTTTGGTTTATACGCACGCTATAATGGAATCTGTTGACGTTCGCGTTTTTGATGCAGACTAAAATTGTGAATGCAACCATTCGGTTGTTCAAATGACATGTGTGTGTTTTCGTAAGGAGGTTTGTGTATCAAAATAGCAAACTTTGTAAAATCTTCTTACCCATCCATTGGAGAATTTCGTGATCTTCATAAGAAGAACGTTCATATATGACAAGCGAAGATGCATAGGCAAGCATCACAGATATATTTATGGGCATGATATAGAATAAATATACGCCTATTATCTAAATAGACGAATAGAGACTGCAGATTTCTGTCTTGCATCAGCCAATGTGTCAGACAAGGAAACACTACAATATACCTAGCAATAGTCACCGCCGACTCCAAAAATAACAATAATTGTAACTACATTGTATTATCGTAATAATTTGATTGACTTTTAAGTAGTCTAATATTTTTCATTTCATATTACTTAGGAGAACACTAAAAAATATTTTGATCATTGTTTCAATTCAACACATTCATAGGTATGTGTTGAGTTAAATTTCAAGTGGGTAGGTACCTACCTACCTTCTTGCGTGGTAAACACATAGATCGTACCAAAATCTTGATGAGTAGAAAAAGTACATTGATTTATTAAGTTGTAGAAGAATACGCAATTGTTTTTTTACTTTTTAATGCATATAAATTTGTTTTGGAATAGTTTTTTTTTTGAAGTCGGTTTATCTTCTGTTAAAATTTTTGTTTATTTTTTGATTTGGTCTGAATTCATTTACATTTGTCTACGTGAGGTCATTGGTTACGGTCGCGCTAATTCTGACCGTTAATTAATAAGTAAGCAACTTTGTCTGCATAAGTTTTAACAAAATTGAATTATATATTTCAAAAGGCAAACAATCAAGCGAGCCAACACAGAGCGAGATCAGCGATGGCCATAAATCATTTAAAAATACATTAAACACACATTATTCAAAAGTATATTTTGTATTCAGGTATGACACCTTTATGTGTTACATAACGATAAAGTCGAAGCTTAAAAGTACATCTAAATCGAAAAGCGTAGAACGTCAAAGTTTGAACATTTTTGTAACTAACTTAAATAAACGTTTTGTACTTATAGTCTTCAAAATCATATATTTTGAAATGTTGGAAACATTTTTTTGTTATTTTCTTGAGTAAATGCGAGTAATGACCTTCATCATTTTTGGCACGCTCCTCATCTCCGCGCCCCATAGTGCGCCCCCCATGGACACTCGCAACTCTATAGAAGTTGCTGGCCTCTTAGAAGGGAATAGGGTATCTAATGATGGAAACGGAGAGGGGAATGGATGAGCAGAAATCTCATTCACTGGACGAAATACAACAGCGAAAGCTGCAACTATAATCGCCACACTCTGCGAGAGTGTAGTGAATACATAACGAATCAATAGTGATAAAAATCACTATATACACAAAATATGTTTCGTGATGCGCACTAGAATTTCCTGTCGGTATAGTTGAAAGCATAATTAACAGTTTATCGCACGTGATATCATTACGAACTTAAACGATTTGTGATACATTTGTGAGTATAAGATGTATATTTATCAGTTCGTGTTTGTGACCGCTTTATATGGTACTATCTAATGCTGATGATACTTACCTATTAATTAGATGATGACAGAAGTGTATGTTAATAGATGATATCCAGATGTTATAAAAAGTTATAAAAATGTGGCATTCGGTTAATATTAATGTGTCTTAATTTGTAGCACATTTTGAACCTCAAAAATACAACTTAGGTTTCGTATCTTACAAAACTTAAGGTGTGGAACAATTAAAAAAGACCGCGGGTAACCCCATTTATTATTGTTTGATAAAGCCATAAAAAGTGAGTTGAATTAAAGACATGTGCCCTTTTTTTATATAGAGGTACATTATAATTCAAGCCTCTAAAACTAGTTCATAGAACGTTTTGAAAGAAAATTGTAAGGTTTATTTTATTCGAAAATAGCGCATTTATATCTCTGTTTAGTCTTAAAACTAATTAAGAACAGTGCCAAACATGATAAACAAGACTTGTATACTCTATGTAACTGTGGCACAGGTCTCAAAACAAACTACTCACGAAATTGAATAAAATAAATTTACACAAAGGTAAAAGAACTTCGTAGCGTTTTACTTTTTACTATAATATTCGTCTAATTGTGTGGAAAAGTGACCTTCTCTTTATTAAGCTTTTACTAAAATATTTATAAGTTAAAGTGACTTACAGCTACTAAGGGATATTATAGTACTTGTCATAAAAATGTATTCATTGTCATAATGGATACAGACTGAAATTTGTATTCTGTGTGAGCATGTCTGAATAATATTCTAAGATTATTTTTTAATAAGTTTCTAAATCGTTAGTTCTTGATTTTAAAGAAGAACGCACGCCGAATTAAAGCAGAATCAAATATTTGAATATTGTTGCAAAATCGACATGTTTTTTTTAGGAAATGAATAATAAGTAAATCACTACCAAATAAAATAAATCATTTCATAGCAACATTCATCAACGTTCATGTGCCTTTTTTGTATTATTAAAGAGACAGACACAACTGTTACAATGCTGACATTGTACATATATTATAGAAATTAAGAAGTTATTATAAAACAATTCTGTTCATTAAGTGTCTGTATGACGTGCTTAATAATGTAATAATAATAGGCATTTAAAAACAATTACAGTATAGTTACATTGCACAAAAACGATTTACAATAAGACTGAATTACAAGTTTGTAACCATTAACGTTGTAATTTCTATAACAATCCATTGGATATCTACTATACCACAATATCGTGCCATATTTAGTGTCGACCATTTCTAACACGAAATAACCTTAGCAGTTAATTTGGAACCCTTATTACAGAATATATAAAGGCTTAGATAAATAAAGGCATCTATTAACATTTTTATATAAAAGTATCGTTCTGTGTTAGTTATATTAAAACTTGCTATAGCACATGACTGTAACGGTTGTTATAAGATGACGTAGTAAATGTTCAAATTTATTGTTTAAGGGTCGTTTTCAATCTACAAGCTTACAGACCGAACGCCTTTATGCAACATGCTGTCACCGCTAAAATTATTTATAATCCGTTTATACAGCATTTTATAGGTATAAGCGTACCTTATAGGTCCGTTTTGATGATTGCAAAGTAAGACAAATTTAAAAACGCCTAAAAGAATAGCGCATAAATTTTGATCATGCAAAGTCACGAATTCGGTTAGGGAACTCCGTGTGCGCACATTCAATAAGCACCCTGTGAATGTATATGTAATATAAAATAAACTCATATAAATTTTTGATCGATTCTAAATAAATATTTTGCTCTTGACGTGTGAAACGTGCCAGCTCCGAAATGCGACTGAGGTTAGTTTCTTAAAAATGTAATTCGTTAGGATAAAATATACGAAATAAATATGTGAATTCATGGAAGATCATGAAATATATACAATAAGTAGTGGGAGTGCAGAAACGCATCATTTTATAATACTGAAAACATGTATACATATATTCTTTTATTCATAATTATTTATATAGGTATGATAAAATGTAAAAATCATGTCATATAATAAAACTCTGAGACTTTAAAACGCCACGTTAAACGATTGATAATAATACAATACGTTTAACACAATACACATCGAAATCTTAACTTACCTGCGTTAAAAATAAAATATAGTGAAAGTAAAATACACGAAGCAATAAAACTACTTCAATTTTTATTAACACCCAATTCTTCCCAACTTATTTGTTTACCGCGAGCTGTATATGAAAATATATATTTAAGTTGACGCAGTGATAAGCTATTAATTTGACGTGGCGTAGCGGCTCGCAACCCGCGCACAGAGGTGCTGCATATTAAAATACGCATTCGTTTGCTTATTTTTAAAGGTTGTATGCAGATCTCGTTTAATTAAAAATTAAGAATAATTTGAAAAACCAATTGGCATTTCGAAGTGTTTGTATAGTAGTACGTAGAAAAAGTGGAAGCTTATAACGATCCCAGATTTGCATGTAAAATGTAAATCTCTGTTTTAAAATAGGTGTTTTTGATATTTTTTTTCTCTGTAATAAACCGGGTAACATGAAGAATTGGGTCGCCAAAGATCATTTTCACATGTTTTGTATATTTTGAGAAAAATCAAGATCGCTACCATCAAAGTTTCCAATTCGTCACCTTAAAGAGTAAACCACAAACCTACAATTTTCGAATATTTAGAAGGAAATTTAGATCTAAGAATATTTAGATCAATGCACATATCTAACTCCACACCGGCTTTTTTCATTCTTTAATTGGCTTGTAATTATTATGAATGTACACGATAAAACTAAAAAAATGCTATTCTTAAATTTCTTGCTCGTTTTCCTTGAGGGAGAATTGCTTTTCGTACGGGTCGTCAAGTGGAATTTCATAAAATATTGTGATGTGTTTCAAAAGTTGTACAAATGACCTACAGAATAAGGGTATTTTGATTTTGAAAAAAAATAAGTTTGAAATTCAGGCACTCAAAATAGACGAGAAGTGATGCAACAAAAGGTAGATCAGTTTTTATATGAGATAAAAATATATTTCATGATACAAATATTTGCATCAGCTACACTAATTTCAATGGTGTTGTGAAAGCCTTGTTAACTTGGTTAAGATTAGATTAACAATGAACGAATAGGTACAAATAGAGATGAAGTTTCGTTTTTTTTTATTTGAAATAATAATGGTTTCACGAATTTCAGTGTAAAATGTAACTCCTTCATCTAATTATAATATCAATTGAATAATAAATTAAGAATAATTTACCTACTTACTACAAGAAGATGTGTAACAAAAATATTACAATTAAAATATTATATGTATGAACTTTATTTCTCGGAAATGGCTTTGTCATTTTATATTTAGACAACGTTTTACTTTCCAAGTTTGTATTGATATGTATGTAGATATCTTTAATTAGAAATGAATATAAGCAGATTTTCTCGCGGAAAGGTATGACATTCACGCTATATATATATCAAACTTAAAACACGCCGAAAGGGTTCTAATGACATACAGACATATGGCGTAAAAAGCCTTTCATTCGGGTTTTTAAGAATTTAAGGGAAAAAAAAATGGCTGGCCGAATAGATTCAATTTTTTCTTATGTTTCGATATTGTTATTTACTTATGTTTTCCATGAACAAACAAACAAACTCACTTGTCTTGCTCCGGTCTCGGCCAGGTCTACCTTGTTCCCGACGACGACGATCGGCACAGCCGTGCTCTCCTTGATCTCGTGTATCTGATCCCTCAGACTCCTCACTTCGGTGAAGCTGTTAGGGTCGGTGATGTCGTACACGAGAACGAAGGCGTCGGCCGAGGACATGCACAGCGCCCTCATCGCCGGGAACTCGTAAGCGCCCGACGTGTCCAGAATGTCCAACGTCAGCCGCACGCCGTTGACGTTGAAGTCGCCGTGGTGCATCTCCTCCACGGTCCTCTTGTACTTGGGCGAGAACGTGCCGTACAAGAACTGCGATATGATAGAGGACTTGCCGACTTTGGCCGCGCCCAGCACTACCACCTTGTGTCTCACCGCGTTGGAGGCCAAATTCCCGCTGCTCGATACCGTGTCTTCTGTCCTTTCAGTTCTGAAATGGAGGAAATGAATTATTCCAACAGTCGATTCAAATATTATGAAAGTGCATTTCCGAAAATATCATATGCATTTGTTATTTGCTCAAAGAGACATATTCGATGACCCCTGCATATAAAAAAACACAGTTTTTGACTGTGGAATAAAATTAATGCGTACAGTAATTAGCGGTTCGATAATATATAAATATTTAATGTTTCGTAATATCTAAGGACTGGTTACATTGACATCAAGCTTTTTTACTTTTTTTTTTAGAAATAAAAACCATTTATTTTTGGAAAGAATGCAAATCTAAAGAATTTAAATTGAAAGAACAGTAATTCAAAATGACTAACATAATAAGATAGACTTTTGTACAAGATTTCCAAAAGGATTGCAATAATAGGGGAAAGATAAATATATCATAGTATTGTAATTGTTGACGTGACATCCCATTTTGTTTATAATTTACTAGCTGATACCTGATACTTCTTTAATTAGATTTTCGTTTATTACTTAGAACTTTTAAATAAACCACGCCATATATAAGCGTTTCTATGTGTATTTTAACAATTATATTTAATCACGTAAATTTATATAATGAGTAAAATATGAAATATCTTAAAATATTTTTTTTCCATATCGTACTATTGTTTATTAAACAAAAAGTATTTAAAAACTTTTATCGGTGCCACCAAAAATGTAACATTTGAACAATTCTTCGTCATTTTAAATTATAGTACTAACTTCTATTATATATTATTATGAACAAGTAACATCTCATAATTAGGCCGGAAATACATAAATTTCAATTGTGATGATTTTCAATTCGAATATTCCGGCATCTCAACAAAGGGCACATCAATCAGCCCGTAATACCTCAGCGTTGGACCGCAATAACGGCGCGCCCGAGCGCCCCCACAAAGGCGTGGCGGACGACCTTCGTCTCCAAGAAACTGTGTCACCAAATTAAATCGTAACCCTCACGAACTACACGCGCAGACCCTCACAAACGCACACAAATCGTACACCGTTCGGGGCGACGACTCCCGAGGCGCCCGCCCGGCTGTTCCCCTACAAATCGGAGCGGCACACGCGTCGAAACGGTAACGGCTTTAACAAGGGGGCTCCGTCGTTTCCCGGGTCGCCGAATATGTACGTGCCCCGTTCCGGCGAGCCGTCAGAGGGCGTTCAGACAACAATGAAGTAACAATACATCCATCGCTAACGTATGCAAATGAATCAAATTTCCATACAAAAAGCTTTCGCTCCACGCGCGACGGATACGTCAAACGTTTCCCTATAGTCGCTCATTTTTTTTTCTCTCATTCGACGGAGATGCCGAATGCGGGTCGGAGGAGAGACGCGGCTTGACGGGGAAACTTCATCTCGCAAACCCGCCTCAAATTCGAGATGCCATCGTTTATATAAATGAGCGAGGTATAAAGAAGGTTAGGTCGCTCCGCCTTACAGGGGATGATATCGCGTCTCCGGGACCGAGGTAACGACACTTTTGAAATATAGATTAGACCTCGCCTCTTCTGGCCGCGACATCGCAAGCGTTATTGACAGTCTTGATCCTATTTAAAATGTTGGCTGTCATCGTCATAAACGTATAGCGGGCCAGCGTATAACGCAGCTCTGCTCTAGAGGAACACGATGACCTAATCACCGTGCTGGAGAGACGAACTTTGATCGCAATATTTTTCGGATGTTGCGCCAGCAACGCGCTCATTGTTATGGATTATGCCATATATATAATTTAAATGAACTGTATAACTATTGTAATTTACATTGAAATCATTCGTAATAGATGCGTTTGTTTCAGGTTGTTATCACCCCGCCGACGAAAAATACTCTCTCGCCTTTTTTTTTATTTCCGGTCAGGGGCCATAGAACTTACGACCTCCATGCTGGCTCAGTGCGTATTGAGATGGCGGACGACCGTTGTCAACAAGGCTGTGACAATTTACGGGACGACGACTGAGCGAGCCCTCGCATTGCTTTTGCGCATTCGCATCCGAGCCAACAAGGCATGGCACTGATGGCTCAATTTAAGTTAAAACCTCATTGATCAATTCACCCACGACCAAAACCGAACCCAATACCTTTCGGTGAGAAGGCGACACTCTTAGCAACTGAGTACCGTTGTTCTCTCTGTTAACAAATGAATCACCACCGTTCTAAATTCCTCTATTTATATAATTGAATAACGAATCGAATTAATTTTAATTACTAGTATTAATTATAAAAACAACTTGTATTAATTTTAAATTTACTATAGGAATATATCATTGAATCGTAATCTGTCCGTTGAAGACCGTCTTTCTTTCTTTTTGTTTATCGCCATAAGTAAGAAATATTGTTCATCACCCACACAAAAAGAAAACATCATTTATTGAACGCTCTGTTAACTACTATAAACTCCATATTTCACCTAAATTTAATAAATGAACTAAATGATTTCGACACCTTCAATTTTGTTGAAATTGTTGGCCTGCTTGGTTGAAAAACTTTTCAAAGGTTACCCAGATATATTAATAACCTAAAACTTCTTATCGCGAAAAGCGCGAAATGCTAAATTAATTAATACCATTTTAATTCGCATTACAAAGTATACCGGATTAAATGAAAATAAAAGCTTTGAGTCTAATGTATTACCTAAATACTTGTAAGTTGATAAAAGTGACGCTAACACTGGTAGGAGTGGTCTGGCTTGTGACATTAATTTTACTTTGTGACCGTTTTAAAACACCATAAATGTTTTTGGACGGTAGTGAAGAGAATTTTCAAAACACTTAAAATTAATAAATAAATTACGATATTCATAACCGTGATTTTATAATCATGCTGCAGTTTATTTTCGCATTCGTTGTTATTATGATGTGCTGGCATACAGAGAAAATAACTTAAGAGTCAATTTCTTATACAGCAAGGTATAGAAGAACAATTGTTATTCTTCTAAGAGACAAATTCCTACAGGCCGAAGAGAACAATGAGGTAAAGTTGGCAGGTATATAGTACGAATAACAAAACAAACACGTCGCGTGCTAGACACGAAATCGTTGGAATAAGAAGCTCACTCCTCGAATCGAAATATATGTACGCTATTTACTTTCCCCTTGATATTGCTGCGAGCGATTTCTCCCGATCCACACGCTGTGCGAGGTACGGCCAAAAAAAAACTTCGTGCTTCAATATACAGCCAGCTTTTGGCCGCGACTTCGTTCGCGTAGATTCCTTCATGTACCTTATGAAACGTAGGTTACATTTTACGTTGAATTCCCAAGTCATCGAACTGTGAAAACCCCACTAACTTCATTGAGTGATTTTTGTGTGACGCCATAATAAATAGTTAGATCGAAAATTTATAAAGGCATTGTTTTTGTTGTAAACGTTATTAAATAGTCGAATAGAATTGATTTTACAAAAAAAATCTCTAATGTACAAACACAGATAAATCACAGTTTTATAGCTGTACATTTAAATTATTAGAAAACATTCCAAACCACGTCAAAAGTATTGTTGCGAACTACAAGCATCAATTAATACTAATTCTTTGATAATATAATATTTTCAATATAATTTAAAAGGCATTCTACCACAAAGACATGTGTCCAATATAAGTTGTATGATTAACTTAAAGCTACTTACTCTTAAAACAAAACTAATTTAAAATCAATAAATGTTATCGTCTTCAGAAAACTGAAGTTTAGTTTCAAATATTTCTAAGAATCATGTACCTCGTACTTTTGAGAGGGCTTAAACTTATTAAGGAAATTTATCCATTAGGAAAGTTCTAAGTTTTATTGGCAACAAGTTTTCGTTTGCGGCCTCTCCCGTACCCTTATAGAATGACTTCTATCACATTTTATAATCACGGTATATCTTTTTCAATCGTGTCTTTGACTCATGTTCTGTTTTTGATTTCCGTTCCGGTTCCAATACCTGTTCAGATTCCGAACTTGTTCTCAATTCCAGTCCCAGTTGTGTTGTCGATTCCGATCGCAGTCTATCTCTCGACTCCAATCGCGATCGTCTACTCTGATGCCAATCACACTCTTGACCCTGGTCCCAATCACGCTCTTGATTCCGATCCCATTACTGCTTTTGACTTTAACCAATCTTCAGTTATGCGATCCGAGTTTTTATTCGGTTAAAATAACTATTGAATGTAAGCAAGTTTGAGTTCTGTAGGAATTACGCATTTTTAAGCGACATAAAACATTTTATAAGTCATTTCAATGATAAATCAAATAGAAAACTGAATTTTAATAGAATCAGTTTGTAAATTATAGAGTTAATTATGATTCCTATTCCACTAGGATTGTACATTTTTTCGGCATAAAATGTAGCGTACGCCTGTGTGTAAGAAAATCACGTCAATCTATTGTTTCGTTGCTGACTGAAAGAAGGACAAACCAAAAAATATATTTTCGCGTTTATGATATCAGTTAATAAACTGCTTAAGTTTTATTCACCAGTATTAAGCTATATATCAATCGAGAGACTACTTGAGAATTTCATGTGTCCAGGCTTTCATGACCCCACCGCAAGGAAATAAGCATCTTACATTCTTTCTAAGACTGGGTAGCTTGAACCTAAGCCTTCCAAGCTGGATCAGCGCAGCTATGGGGCTGCTAACATCCATTGCCAACGATGCGAGACCGATGTGCAGCATTTAGTCTATTACGCATTTTTTTCTATATTCTAGACCTATTCCTATCTTTGCACTATTATCAACTCCGTCTTACTTACTCAACCTCACACCTACAACTTGTCGGCTAGATTATATATCTGTAACTGTGTCATCTGAATGCGTTTTTGTCTTGACAACTTTTCCATTAAACCAAATTTCGTATAGGTGTTGGACATGTCGGTAACCACAGGAGGATCACAGATGGTGACGGGCGTGCTTAAGTTGCTCTATGGGACCAGTGCTTTAAATCTGTAGTCTCTGAAGGTTTCACAAAAATCTAGACAAAAAATAGATAGACAAGTGCAAAATAAATTTAGAGATGGCCGAATCTATCTCTGAATTTATTTTGCACTTGTCTATCTACAAGACAAACAAGGGTTGTGAAAAACAGATATTTGTCTTTAGATGACGTATAAATTGCAAAAGGGTGGCATGGAGCATGCGGTTTAATTTGACTTAAAAACTCATTCATCGATTCGCCCATTTATAAGGATCGAATCCAGTGCCTCTTGCTTGGAAGGCGACACCCTCAACTGCTGACAAACCACCTCAATCATATAGTGTGTCTAATTACTATCTAATTCCTTTTTGTTGGAAACGAACATAAGTAACTCCCAGTAAGAAGTTATCATTTTCTCACGGAAAATTCAAAAAACATCAGGCGAAGTTCGGTAGCCCAAATTATGTTACGTTACGAGCGCACTCGTATTCGACACCTCGCCGAGCATCTGGCGTGAATACCTTCTTTTTACAGGCACGTGAAAATCATAAAAGCCAACAAAACGACTCCGCTGTAAACGGGATTTCATGAAAAAAGTGCATCAGAATCGAAATTCCCCTACGTGGTTTTCGATGAACAAATTTTTGTATTGGCAAAAGTTTCACGGATGTATAAAACTGCAAAATTTTCCAGAATTAACCATGCATTAAATAAGCGTTCAATATCTCTTTTTGCACGGTGCCCGTAGTCCCGTCGTAATATATTCGATAGATAATGGCAAGGTCGTGACGCTCCGCTCGCTGCCTTATCGCGGCGGAACCGAAGGGCGCGTGTAATTACCTAGTTGATGACCTGAAAATAGGGTTTAACCGTAACGGATGCGTTGCCGCGTTAGCGTAAATAATACTGAAGGTTTTTCACTATGTCTCTAAACGAATTTCATAGAACGACTTTAAATGTATGTTCCTTGCGTTCGAATACGTTATAAACAGGTTTGTCGCTCAAGCTCCCGTTTTAATATTTATGCCGTTATCAATGTATTACAGTTCAAAGTCCGCCGTATGCGTCTCTCAAAACGCATCAATTTGATAGATTCAGTCGTCACAAGCCGTATTGTCCCATGATTGCTTTTGCCTCATAAGCTCACTCGTTTCAGAAAATATTGATTTGACGAATCGCCGTAGAGATTAAGCAGACGCCACCATTTTAGGCTGTTAAATTGCAAAACGATATCTGTCCCCAAGAGGATTTGCTCGTTTCGAACGTCCAGAGAAACCTTAAGCAGGCTCTAATCTTAATTTTCCCTGAGCAGTTTGAAAGAGCTCGTACGAGCTTACGGCTTAGCGAAACGGTCGGAGATTCGAGTTCACATACCCTCTCCGTGTAATCAATACAGGTAAAACGCTGAACATTAACAGAATAATTGTTTTCAAGTTCTTTGGAGTAAGTGTTTTTTAGGGTTCTGAGATAAAATAGCAAAAACGCAACCCTTATAGTTTCGTAATATCCATCCGTCCGTCCTTTCGTAGGTCATAGGCATTTTACTCAAAAACTATAAAATGTATATTGATGAAATTTAAAGTATAGGTGTCTTATATAAGCCGCTATTTAGTTTAGTAGTTAAATAACAAAAATAAATATTTATGGGGGGACACTCCATACATGTAAATTTATTTCAGCAACCATCAACGAGTGCCACGTATTTCGACCGTACTTTTAATAACACTTTATGGTTTCGAAGCGGATTTTTTACCTGATTGAATATTTTAGGAAATATTCGCTCCGAATGTAGCAGAAATTATGTCCCCCACTTTTTAAACCGTATGTCCAAAATATACGAAAAAAAAATAAAGTTAACGCTTAATAGACAATTTCAAAGAAAATTATTTTAAAGATGATCAGATATACTGCTTTTGAGTTATTGCCGAAAAACTGCGCTTATCACCAAAAGGGCGTAAGTTCCACGAATATACGTTCTTTCGGTGGTGCGTTATACGTTCTAGTTTCAGAGCAATAGTCGACATATCTACTTGTTTCTCTAATTATTTATGGGCGACAAGCGAAAGTGCTTACAAATATTTTGTGACGGAAACACGGAAAAAAGTTTAACAATGTAGTTTTTTTTTATCTGTAGTGTACTTCTTTGTAGTAACGGCTTCGAAACCCCACAGTGAGCACGGTCCGACATATTCTTGGCTGTTTTTTTTTTTTAAATCCTGTTGCCCAATTCAAATGAATCCTTAAACCCATTAACAACAGCCGGTAGGTAAATTAACTTTTCCCAATCCAGTACTTTTAATAAAATCTCATAGCGGCAGTTGATAAAAGAGGGATAAACTATTCTATGAAATTAGAACAAAATTTATAACTTGTGTATTTTAAAAATGAGTGAATATAGCATTCCTAGTTAATAGCTGAAGCATTACTTGGCGGCAGGCTACATGTGTTTTAGTGGATGGGGGATAGCGATGTAAGTTTTACCAATATTTTTTAACAAAATTAAAATTTATTCATATTTTTGACAGTTATCAGTGCCTATGAAATGGAGTTCATGCAGAACATATAATTAACATTGCATCAAGAATGTTGGTCTGGACAAATTGAATACATGATGATAGTCGATAGAATTAGGTGTGAATATCTATTTATGACTCGTACGTTTATATTTTTTACGTCATTACTCGTACCCTTTATTTATTATTGATTATGAGTATCTCTATTTAAAAAAATAATATTTCAATAAACAAAATAGGTCTTTTATTAAAACAAGAAAAAAAATCGCTATTACGAATATAATACAGCTATGTGAGACCTTAACGTGATGACTATTTATCTTGATAACAAAATATTATTATTAATATAATTTACACATGTTTTTAGTATCTGTATATACAAATAAACAGTAGAACCAATGTCTGTACATTAAAGGTGTGAAAAATACAAAGGGGACGATAAGAGAAAGGCAATATAAAACAAAACAACTATTTTTAAATTTTTCGTCTGTGTGTTCGCGCACACCTTTAAAATGACTAAACGGGTTTCAATACGGTTTTCATGGACAGGTAGAGCTTGACTTGGAGCTGACTATAGGTTTTAGTTTATTTAAATTGGAAGTCAGGATGTTAGGAAAAAAAATATCATCATTCAAATATGATGCTTGAAAATTTAAAGACAGACAATAATTGCTAACGTCGAATATCTATAGATGTCACAATGCGAACGAACGACAACGCTCAAAAGAAGAAAAACAGAAACTAACATCCGATCTTCTGATCGCGACGCAACTGACTCATTAAAAAACTACAAACGGGGAGAGGAGTTGGAAGGGGAGTAGAGCGGTGAACGAGAGAGGGGGTTGAGTTGCGATAAAAAAATTTATATGACAGACCGGATTTCACGCGGGCAAAGCTGCCGATGAAAAGCTAGTAAGTATAAAATAAAAATATATTTCGATCTTAAGATTCGTTTTCAAATTATGTGACAGGTGATAGATAAATTTATTGAGATTAACGCGCGGCTCTAGTGGCTGGATTCTGCGAATTTTAGGGAATAAGCACTTTTGTTATTTTTTGACATTAGTCATTAGACAACTTTAATCTTATATGCCTAAACGAGTCCATGTTACGTATTTGTCTTTAAAATAATGCTATTTCTATTCTCAATAATAACAAACAAATTAATGCACGTACATAATTTTAGCTTGGATGACAGATAGATGTGTGTACGATAACACTTCCATACGTTACTTTATAATTCCACTTAATGTCCTGGTATAAAACTAATTTCGTTTTTGTACTAATTACGAATATTTGCATAATATCACTTTGATATTATACATGTTGAAAGCATAATTGGATTACTGCGTACCCCATACCGGGGGCCTTATTACCTAAAAGAAATCAATTTCTGATTTCGCAGGATTTTAAATTTATTTTACTAATTCCCAAGTTGATATTTCGAAATACTAATTGTCTTTCTATTAACAGTGTTGCCTTTACAATGAAATCACTAAATTATAATAATGAAATTTAATCGCATATTTGAATTCAAAAACCGTTAGGGATCGCGATTTCGCAATTATTCGAGAATTACGCTCTCAAACCGAAGACTGGTCTATAGCGATTCTCAAGCGATCTACAATCGATTTTCCGTCATTCGTATTTCATACAAAGTGAATAATTATTTTTTTTATATAAATCGTTAGATTAAACAAAATCTTTACACATTTATCGAGGACCTAAAAATTTACAATAATATGGTATAATTGGACTGATCTGATGATGGAGCCAGAAAGTAGACACAGGAATTCCAAAATGGAATAACATATCCTAGACGTGTTTGAGCTTGTTAGAGTTGTCTTGAGATGTACTCTCACCATGAGTGAATTTCAGGATCTGATGATGGAGACGGAAGGTAAGCACTAGCACTCCATAATAGAACAACGTAGTCTAATCTTATTTGGGCTTCATGGAATTTTTTAAATGGACTTTGACCATAATTGGCTTTCAGGGTCTGATGATGGAGCCAGAAGGTAAACACAGGAACTCCATAATAAAACAACGTATCCTGGCCGTGTTTGATCTTGTAGAAATCGTCTTAAGATGTACTTTGACCATGAACGATTTTCAGGGTCTGATGATGCAGCTGGAAGGTAAGCACTGGTACTCTATAATAGGACAACATATCCAAGCGGTGTTTGCGGTTGTTGGAATTGTCTTGGAATGCACTTTAACTGTGATTGGTTTCCAGGGTCTGATGATGGAACCGGAAGGTAGACGCTAAGTACTTCATAATGAAACAACGCAACCTAGCCATGTTTGGACTTGTTGATATTCTCGTGGAATACACTTTGACCATGATAGGCTTTCAGGGTCTGATAACGGAGCTGAAAGTTTGGAAGCTCCATCGTCAGACCCTGAAAGTCAATCGTGGTCAAAAGACATTTCAGGGCCATTCCAACAAGCCCAAATATGGTTAGGATATATTGTTCCGTTATGATATGTTAATTCCGGTACCAACCGTCGGGCTCCATCATCAGACCCTGAAAGCCAATTATGGTCAAAGTCCACTTAAAAAATTCTATTAAGAACACATACGACTAAGTTACGTTGTTCTATTATGGAGTACTAGTGCTTACCTTCCGGCTCCATCATCAGACCCTGAAAATCACTCATGGTGGAGAGTACATCTCAAGAGAACTCTAACAAGCTCAAATACGACTAGGATATGTTATTCCGTTATAGTGTTCCTGTGCCTACCTTCTGGCTCATTCATCAGATCAGTTCAATTATACCATATTATTGTACAGCTATCGGTCCTCGATAAGTGCGCAAAGATTAAATTTAATCTGACTCTTTAAAGTCACTCAAAATTGCGTATAAGAATAACATTTTTTTTTTATACCTAACAATTTCGACTCACAAATCGATTCCGGAATCGCAATCGATTTCTACTTTTACGTAATAAGGCCCCGGATCAACACTGACAAAACTCATTTAGAGTCATAGTCACGTCGTCCTGCTGAGATGCAAATTCATAACCTCTCCAAGTCTAAAGCAACCTTCAGTTAACTAAAGCGTCTAGAGCACGTGAAACCCTCTGCAATGTTTTGCAGGGATTCAGAAATTAAACTAGTTTAAAATATGTAACACTCTAACGTTATTTACGGAGCGGAGACGGCCCAGTGGTTAAGAACAGCGACTTGGAACCAAAAGGTCCGATGCTAACCAAGGGCGAACTGACCAATGGAATTTTAACTTAATCCCAGTGGTTGTCATTGCGTCTGTGTCAATGATCGTTAGCTGCTCCCAACTCACCCTTGTTAAGTGTGGAGGACTTAATTTGGAAGCCCCTCGGTTTGAATTAAAGTGGTTGTGGAAGGGCGCGTAATCCAAACACGTGTTTATCGGTTAGAAACCGAGACAACGAAAGGAAACGCAACCGGAATCGACATGGCGGATAGAACCGGTATCGTGAACATTCGATGGTTCGATTTGAAAGATGAAAGAATACGTTATACATGAAAACGGGAGGAGCCGCGGATGAAAGCTAGTACATCAATAGTGCATTTTCGTTGAGTTGTTTAATTTCATAAAAAGGGCTGGACCGAACAAGTGTTCATCGTCAAACAGTAAACAATAAGGCTTTGTGTTGTTAAAGTCTGGTAAAGGTGTACCGCGAAACACGAAAATAATAGAGTTTAAACTTTCCGAACCGGGGCTCGTTAGCGCCCATTCAAAAGAACATTCGACTCTTGTGTATTTACGCATATTAAGGGTCGCCGGCCTACGCGCGGCGAGCGCCTTGTCGCTGATTACGAGAAATCAGATTAACGTTTGGAAACCTTTAAAGGGAATAATAATTATTAAATTGCTATACCTTCGATGCTGACGATATTCGTAGCTCAGCGGACAGGAAAACTATTTTAGGGGTCGACCATCAATCGCGTGATACTTTTTAATAGTTTTTTAACCTCTCCCTCCCAAGTCACGCGTATTTTTTTTTTGGTACAAAATATCTTAATAATATTTAGAATACTATCCCTAAATAGGTACAGGTATAATGTCGCGCCTAGCTAGGAGGGAAAGCGTTGCCTGGCAACGGCAGGTCAACATAAAAATGAACGCACGTGCTATCTCACCACACCCCTTCACCCTGTAATTTTTCATGACTTTTTCCAAACTACCTTTCCATTTTCAAGCCTTGTCTGATTAATGGACGATCCATTAGCCGTAAGAATTTCTGAAATTGATGTTTAAATAGGTCACAATGTACGTAAACATATCCTGCTAACTACATGTTCGTTGCTAGTCTAGTACTCATACGACAACAAGAATATATCTAACGCCAAGCAGTGAGTTGCTATAATAATAATAATAATAGGTACATATGTGTTATTATAAGTATTATTAAACCTTACGGTGTAGTTCACTAAAAACAAACAACCGTTAGTTGAATAACTCAATTTTGAAAGTTATTACGCATTTGAGTTTATAATTATGTAACATGGTCTCTTTCGAAATTTATTAAAGAGTTATTTTAATATGATTTTTTTTTTAATCTTTACTTAACGCGAATTTGACATACTTGGTTTAAGTCAATGAAATCTGGATCCAAAATATTTTATGCTATTGAAGTAAAGGTTGAAGCATCCAGTTAAATATTCATCTTAAGTGTTTCAATTGCAATAAGGCTATAAAATATCGTCGTCGAAGTAATTTTAAATATTTGCACATATAGTTGCTTCATTGTACTATTGAATTGAGTTAAGAAGTTCCAAATATTTTTCATTGACGATCATTCAACCAGTGCCGAGTATGTGATATTTGTGCGCATATATGTTTTTGTAAAGTTAATAATAAAATACCCGGTAATATGTCCAGAACACAAAAGAAAAAATACTAAAAATATTTGAAATTTGAATAAAGCTCTACCCGCTGTATTTCTATCCCATATCGTCTGCAGTTTGAGACTTGAAAGAAAAATTAGCTAGCCACATTTAGCATTGTTTATGAATTCAAAATTTAATACCGTACTTTTTACTAAACTAAAAATGTATATTGTGGATTTTGTAGGAAAGCTCGCGTCAACGTGCTTCATCGCAATCAACCACTCCAAAACCGAACCTTGTTATTTTGTAAATCGGTAAGCATTGATATGCGACGTATTATACTAATGTAATTTACCCTAGATGTGATTAAGGAAAATAAGAGAATCATGTTTATGTCACTGGGTAAAATATTATATCTTTTATTATTATTTCTACATTAATGTGATCGACATAGGCAAAACGTATACAAGACACCATCGTTATCGTATTTAAAACGGTAACATAGATCTCCTCAGAGATCTTAATTGCGTTTTGAAGCATAGCCGTGTTTTCAATTCGAAGAGTCGTTTCCGAACGGAAACTCCGCGATATACCGCGACGTGAAATCGCTACGGGACTTTTAAGCGCGATCTTTCGACAGATTATGGTTTTAATCCTCCGTATATTCGAGTAGAGGCGCCGTTTCCGAACAAAAAGTCCGCCGATATACCGCGGCGTGAAATCGCTCCGGGATTTCGCGGCGCGTGCACACCTGTTGCGCGTTATCAGCGATCGAGCGTCAGTCACGCCGGCCCGGCTCGTTATCGCCGACGACTCGTCAAATAATGGCCACCGATCGATATCTACATTATGAATATGCATCAGAAAGATAACTGCGTTCTGTTTGTATACATGTAGGCGCATGTGTGACTTAAGAGGCTTATGCAGAACCACGAGCACTTGGAATAAGTATACGCTTTTTGATGAATATAGAAATTCTTATATAATACAGAAATTAATAGATGTTATACCGGCATAATAAGTTCACAGCTTACACCCATTTATAAGAATTATCAGGAGCCGTTAAACTGCGTTATTGATAGTTTTACCGTATTTCATCACTACTTACTTATAGAAAATTTGGCAGAAATAACATATTTTCTAGGTTTCAGAAATACTGGATCACTTCGTTACAGATATCCTTCTGTCTGCGGCAAACTTCTGAAAAGGGAGTTACAGGCCATCTCAAAAACTACTTACTACCTTTGAAATGGCTTCAGCACTTAAAAAAAAGACGCTTCCCTTTTTGAACGTTACTATTTTGGAAGCAGCAGATCTAGACAAGTAGTTTTCTATTGTTGGAAACTCTCGTAGAACATAATTATAAATGTATGGGATCGACGTTAGCTAACAAAATGTCACGTGGTCTAGAGGATTTAAAATTTAAATTTGGTAGACAAATATCGGACGCGTGTGTAAAATAGAAACGGTTTGGTGCTTGTAGACTCAGCCTACAGTAGCAGTAAACAGTAGCGTAGACGAAAATATATATTATTTTGACTTTTTAGTAGCGTCGATTAAAAAAACAGAGTTCTCAAAGTCTAGATAGGTAAGTCAGTCCGTAACCAAAGGTAGATGACAAACCTTACAACAGTTTTAGAAATGACTAATTATAATAATATAAATTCACGCCTATTTCCCAGAAGGGTAGACAGAGGCTATAGATTTCCACCTGGCCCGATCTTTGCATATCTCTTTTGCCTCACTGATATCCATCAATCTTTTCATGCAACCTCGTCAGTTTCGAGTGCTTAAAATTTAGCCCTTTATTAATATGTCCCCAATGTAGTCTGCACAGAATTTTCTAGAGCGACCCTTGCCGATCTTTCCGCCACACATTCGCTTCAAGTTTATTCCACAATTTCACTGACAAATTTGAAAAAATTGAAAAGTGAATGGTTTGGACCAAAGAAGCGATCTTGATCCGCGGACAGGTGGAGGTAATTTCGACTATGATATAACGATTATTATTACGTTAGTTATTAACATTATCGGATAACTAGTGAACGACTTAAGACTCGTATCGTGAACTTAATTGACCAATAAAGCGTGTGTTCATTTCATAGATGCCAATTTTGTATCCGTTTCTAGAGCCTCCCCACAATCACGATTGAAAAACAGGCTGAACTTGAGCTGGCGGTCTTTTATTCCAATAAGAAATACTATTTTTTTTTTGTTCAAGCATTACTTAAAAAATAGTGAACGTACCGGCATAGGATTTTGATCATTCAAGGCAATGTCGTTTAAAAATAGTCTTAAGCTACTTATTTTTGAATTCCACACACCTTTCGCAATATTTTAATTGCTTTCGTAGTCCGTATCATATTCTTCGGCGAAGAGGGCGTGTGACTGGTAGTTAGGTAACATACCTAAATTACATGACCCATATTTTATAATTTTTAACCCCCCCCCCTTCGGAGACCAAGCGTAGAATATGATAACACACACCCCCTTCCCTAATTTTCACGTAGTAATTCATAATTTTTTTCTATCAGAAAGTTAATATAATCAAGGAGAAAAAACTTATTTAAAACATATTGTAACAGGTACTTACGTTTTACTACAAATAGAATACTGTATAAGCGCCCCACTTCACAAAAACTATCAGTTTTGAATCAGCTGGCGTCCCGTCACATTTGCGGTAGTGTTGCAATCTGTGAGTTTAAAAAAGTGCTGAATGCTGCGCGCCATAATTTGAATATGTTTCAGAAAAAGCGCGAGAATTCTCAGACTACGTGATGAAGCATTGAGCCCCCCCCCCTCCCGTGACCGAGCATGATATTTTGAAGACCCTCCCCTCCTCCGTGAACCAGTCACGTAATATGGGTATGTTCCCTTATTTTACAAAATGAAACTCTGGCATTGTTCCAACAATACAACGATGAGCAGCGTGCACCGAACTCGTAGTCCGCTCCATATACGAGACGATTTGTCTTGCAGTGGCATAGAATAATTGTCGGTGGGAAGACTGCGAATATACAGAGTGCAATATGATTTCAACGCGTATTGTATTGAATTGGACTTCAATAGTTTTGAACGTAACGCTACGGTTGACATATTCAAAACTATTAGTCACTATTGCAAACTATTACAACCTTTTCTTCATTATATTAAAATAGTTTAGAGTATTCATTTCGCAATATTTTGCGAATAACTTAATTGGGTATGTAATTGATTAATTAACATTGGAAACATTAAAAATATTGTGTATGAAATATACTGTTAACGATTATTAAAATTATTACAGTATAAGAAATGTATAATTTAAAATAATGACAGCTATGTAAATAAATATATTCATTAAACTGTGAGTTTCATTTCTTTGTTTAAAAATTGGTTGTCTGTAAAGTCGGTTTACGGACAATAACTTGACGTGATAATGTCATACAAAAAAATTAATGAAAAATTGCATTCTTTTATGAATTGAATTGAATTATTATCACTGAATTATAATTATTTTGTTTAATACAAAGGAGTTAATCGAAAATGATAATGTTTACGATAAATTACCATTTATTTGCACTCGTTAATTCCAATATTTTTCTACTTAAATTATACACTACAGGGATAGATGCGTCACAAGCCGAACGCTTAGGCCGATCGTGCCTCTCTATTGTTCCGCGCTCTCGCTTGTAAGCTCGGCTCAGGGGGAACGCGACAATGAGTCATGCTTTTTCGTGCGTGTAGCCGGCGTTCATCGATTTATAAGACGTTATCACGTCAAAAATATGTCCTCAATTATCCGCCAAAAATTTTTTCACGCAGCAGTATTACGGTAGTGTAGCATTACTACCAGCCCTTTTCTTAATAGACTTCATTAGAAAAGGAAATTCTATGTTTGTCTGTATGTATTTTTTTATGCATATTCAGCGATAATTTTGTCAATTATGGACATATATAGAAAATTTTTCTTTTGTTTGAAAGGGTATGCTACCGAGGAGAACCCATAGTCACCAAGTCAGGATCTGATGATGGAATCCCAGGAAAATCGAGGGAAAGTCTCAAATATTGTAGGCTCGTAAAAGAGCTAAAACACGTAGGCACGTTTTTGAGCTCTTTCTTTAGTTATTCAAGTTTTTGCGTATGGTAGTTATCATATCATGCTGCCAAGCTAATGATGGAAGCCTCAGCACTCCTTAACGGCTGGAAGTTAAGCGATAGTACTGCGATTTATCATCTGAATTCAATGGGTATTAATAAATCCTGGTATACACAGAATTAAAATAAATTACTTATTAATCCGCCTACATATTTTCATTCATTTATATACTTAGAACGTGAAAGTCGTAGGAGTAACACATCAGAACTCTTAACAATAACAGTAGAAACAGAATAAATTAATTTAATGTGGAAATGAATGAAAATGTAATCTGTATGAATTGTAGAACTTTTATATTATAATGAATAAGTATAATTTACGTAGTTTGCATAAAGATAATTTTATAGTTGCACACCGACTATAAATTTAAAGACCATGAAATGATAACAAGCGCATAATTAATAGGGCATCGGAACTGCTTTTCCACTTGTTCAGTACAAAATAAAGGAGATGCCTAATTTCGGGTGCCTAAAATATGGCCCTTTTTTAATATGCCACCAATTGGTCTGCATAGGATTTTCTAGGGCGACCCTTGCCGACTTTTTCAACCCTCATTTAATGTTCATATTTATATACTATATGTTCTCTTTCTTTGCTTTAGCTGGAACCGACTCCAAAAACAACAGAATAGTTGTTTTTGAAGTCTATTTAAATATACGTATATATAAACAGGATTTTGAAGGCGGTTTTTATTTTTGAAAATTTATTTTTCAGTCTGTTGTCTAATCAAATTTAATAGCGGAACGATAGGGTTAGTGTGAAATACAGAATAATGATATAAACCGACTTTTTTTTCTTTACCGAACTTTTGCTAAAGATTTTAAAAGAATGCTAGGACATAATGGAGCAATCACTTGATTGATCGTGAAGACTATGAAATCATTATTGAGAAAAAATATAGAGGTGGGTAATAAATGCACGATTTAAAATTAAGGCGAATATGGATGAAATAAAAGATAAAAATTGACATTTGATCAAAGCTGCGACCAAAATGCTTATTTATTATAATCGCTTTACTAAGTTATTGAAGTGAGACTTTTTTTATTTATCTGCTTTGTTACTTTTAAAAAATTTAATACGTATTGAAATTAAAGCAGGAAGTGGAAATTCGTTAAGCCATGTATGTTACTTGTATAAAAAATAGATTTTATTTAAGGATTTTTCTAGCGTTTTCGAAGAACGAACGAGCTTGTAAGTAACCTGAGAATTGGTGATCATTGCCACCCATGGGCTCTCACAACTCCAGAGGAGTAATTACTGTGTCACCGGCCTCTTCTCGGTAGGAATAGGATATATGATGGAGGGGGGCGGAGTATGGAGAGGAAAGTGGACAACCAAAACTTTTCACTCACTAGACGAAACACGATGGAGGAAGCTGTTACTTCACGTCTGTATTATGTATCGTTCGAGCCGGCCTATTTCAGTGCCGTAGCCAAGTTGACCACAATACGGCTCTACCGCTTATGTACAACTTCATTGTTTGTTGTTTTTTAAAAGCAACATTTTTATAAAATCTACAAAAGTAAGCGAGCAATGCATCAATAAAAAAAATAATATGCTGTTGTTTTCCTAACATATTCAATTTTTTTGTGACGATTTATTGTTAATTTTTTCGGTATGAACATAATATAGTGAGATAGCAATCCAGAAGGCTCGAACCCTTTTTTGTGTATCGAGCGCCATTTCTTATAAACTACTTATAAACTTCGTAACTTTATGTTTTATGGAAAGTGAAAAGTATTTTTTTCTATTGTACTAGGCACTTGTAATTTTCTAGAAAGGCATTATTAAAACAATTTATAATTGTTGTCTCATAATTTCGTAAGATTATGAAAAACGAGTCTTTCTCGTTTCTCATAAGCTTGCGAAAGTTTCTTTTAAGTTATATATATAATACATTAGGAATCTGGATAAAAATGTCCACAAATGTTTTATTTTTTTCATTTCTGGCTATTGGGAATTATGAAATATTATCAAATTAAATTAAGACAGGCAATGAATCTTGTTTCATAGGGTCTATGCAACAAAAGACAATAAAATCACATTTAGGTTAACATTCACGCAGCGGCTATACTTTTACACTTTTGGCACTTTTACTTCGACCGGTCGCAATAATTTTCTATTAACGGAACGTGTTTATGGACGCGAGGTATGTCCATATCTAATCTCGCGCCGCGATAAACCCGTACTTTATATAAACTTTTATCATTATCGCGACACGCACGCCCCGATGAGTCATGACCTTCCGTCACGTCTCCTGCCGACTGCGGAACTTTTAAGCCTATCGCGCTTAAGACTTGTCTCTGAATGCGCTTACGCAACTCGGCCGATGTCCGATGCAGAACACGGCTCTCTCATACTTCCAAAAAGAAAACTATGAGCCGTGGTTATCACGCTAGCCGTTGCGCGTTGTTTATTTTGCGCGCTTTTGAAAACTATATAAAAATCTACAGCGGTATGCACGTTTCATTGCGATATTTATCTTCTTTCACTAATAAGAGTAAGTCATAACTTATATACTTTTCAGCATAAAAATTAGGAAAGCGACCAGTCTTACAGCACGCTTGGGATTCAAAATTACGCGCGTAGGTGAATCTGCTCATCACAAGTATATCACTGTTCACTGAGTACTTGAAAATATTTGAATAAATAATAATTAACACTTTTACCGACCGTATAATAAAAAATGGTCGCCGGATTGCTTACTTAATCTTTTAGTGTCTTACTTAAGAAACTTCTAAAGCTAAATTAGCTCTTGCTTTCTGGCCTCTCGTTTTAGAAGCGAAAGGTTATATGTTCGACTAAAAACTTGCGACCTATTTGTGTATTAGCTTTACGATCTTAATGCTGTTACACGAAGTAGGTACTAGGTTGTGTTGATAATTTATAAGATACTGAAAAAATACATTATTCTCAACACCTAATACAATCTTATGCCGATCCCGATGTCCCTTAAGAAAACGAGCGAAACTCGAGAACTCCGGTCCAAGTTTATAATGTAGAGAGAGATACGGACACATATAAAGGTATCCTCGTCTAACTCTACAACAAGCGGGACATTTACGTAGAGTGAAGTGAATTGATAGTGTCCTCGTATAAAGTCTCGTGCGGAGGAGACGTCGAAGTTTACGCGACCATTTTAGTTTAAGTAATAATGTTTGTTTTTGTTTTAATTTAAAATACAGCAAACATATTGGTGTCACAGAAATATTACAAAGTTTCTTCTTGTCTATCTTAATGCCTAAAAAAAAAGAAAACACATTACCGATGAAATAAAAATTGCCATAATTTAGGGCTATATAAAAGAACATAATTGATAGTAACAATAAGTAGATAATCAAGGCGAAAAAAATGTTTCATTAACAACTTCATGTTTATTGTAACGATCAAAACACAATTTACGACATTCGAAAGGAATTCACTCAACTTAGACTTCCTGAAACTTCGAACTAGTTTCGCCTAGATTTTAAGGAATCTTAAAATAATGTTTCCTAAAAAATGTTGTTTTTAGATAACTTTTAGACTAGACGCTTGCATGCAACATGCATTAAATGCAACCCACCGCTTACCCTCGAATCTGCCCCTCCACTACGAATCACGATCCAAAGAATTGAATATTGATTCAAGAGGATTGACGGATATCGAACACCTAGGCTAGTGTTAATTTTTTTAATTATCTTAATCTGAAAATCGTTATATTGTTAATTTTTAAGTACGTTTCATGCCAACCAGCCATATCCTTAGGAAAATACAGACAGTCACATCCACCAGGTGGTAAAAAGTATTAAAAAACAACCGACAAATGCGGACCCAACCTCGTTATGTGAACTGCTCTCATGCAATACGTCAAAAGGTGACAAAAGCATACTTACTAGCATATTTGGATAGATATTATATTTACTAGCATATTTGGATAGCATTCTTTGGATAGATATTCGTAGAGGAAAGGCAAATTCGAGGGTTAGCGGTTGGTTGCATGCTGCATGTTAATACATGTTACAGTCAAGCGCCTATTATGGATTTCCGCAAATTAACACCTCACACAATAGAAAACTTTTATACTACTTTACCGATCGATACCAAAATATAATCAGCTCTTTTGTCCAAATAGTCGCATCCACTGCTGAAACTGCATAAAATTTGGTTGATTTTTTCAAGAGATATAATCGGAGAAAAATTTGTTATGAAGTGTTTTTTTTACAATATTTTTTAGATTGCTCTTCGGATATATTCTCAAATCTAATTATTCAGTTGCTCTCCTTAAAAAATGACTTTGATCGTTGTTAAATTCATCAAAATCGGCTTGTTTGCTCGAGAGGGTCAAGCTGTTTCAAAATTTTGAACTCAAAACTCACAGATAATATTTATAACTCAAGGAGCTCAAAGACATGTCGTTAAATAACAGCGAAAGGATTCAGGGATTGCGGGTCATCCAGGGTTAACTGTGTTTTAAAGTTTTGAGCTCCAAAAGTCATAGATAATATTAATAACTCAAGAAGTTCAAAACACGTCGATAAATATCATTGTACAAGGTTTCAGAGATGGCCTGCAGGGTCAACCGTGTTTTAAATTTTTGAGCTCGAAAAGTCATAGACAATATTAATAACTCAAGGAGTTCAAAACACATCGATAAATATCATTGTACAAGGTTTCAGAGATGGCCTGCAGGATTAACCGTGTTTTAAATTTTTAGCTCGAAAAGTTATAGACAATATTAATAACTCAAGGAGTTCAAAACACATCGATAAATATCATTGTACAAGGTTTCAGAGATGGCCTTGCAGGATTAACCGTGTTTTAAATTTTTAGCTCAAAAACTCATAGACAATATTAATAACTCAAGGAGTTCAAAACACGTCAATAAATATCATTGCGCAAAGTTTCGGGGATGGTCTGCAGGGTTAACCGTGTTTTCAATTTTTGTGCTCCAAAAGTCATAGACAATATTAATAACTCAAGGAGTTCAAAATACGTCGATAATTATCATTGCGCAAAGTTTCAGGGATGGCCTGCAGGGTTAACCGTGTTTTAAATTTTTGAGCTCAAAAACAAGTCGATAAATATCATAGTGGAAAGTTTCAAGGATGGCCAACAAGGTCAACCGACTTACAGTTTTTTTTTTTTGTTCTGTTATTACACAATAACAATTCTTCTCCAAAATGCGGATGGGAATTGTATTGTAGACCGTTTTAGTGTTAATAGAAAAATTTGAAGAATTATGAAATAACATTTACCCTGTCGGAACTATGAAATAGTACAAAATGTTTGCAAGCCCGTTGAAACAACAGCAAAAAAAGAAATTTGTGAAGTGTTGTTATGCATATGATAAATTTAGTTAAAATTTATATGGATACTTCTTTAGTTAGCTAGGTTAGCTAGCTAGTTATAACGACTTTGAGAAAGTTTAACTTGCTGAAAAGGATTATATTCCATCTTATTTCGAAGTTTTCATAGAACTCCACACATGAAATTAATAAAATATTTCTGATATAATACATTTATATCAAACCAATATGGAGACGGTTTATATTTTCTCATGTTTATACAGTACGATTAGAAATAATTATAAAATTGACTTTCAGATTCAAAATTATGGAAATGATTTAGTGTACTTAAAAGAGAGCCACAATTATTTAATATATGTTTAACTTCAAGAACAAATAAGGTGACCTTTGAATTTTATAAGATACATAGAATTTTTTGAAGTTATACTTCTATAGGCGCGTTATGAAAAAATGATGAGAGTGAAATTTTAAGATTGTGTGACGAAAAATTAACAGATTGAAGCTGCCCGCTTAGAATTCGAATTTCGAATAATGAGAGAATTTATGTTACATTTAATGTAAGAAAATAAATATTTGTTTATTTAATAGTCTAGTAATTTCGATGCCAGCTCACTTCGCACTAAATAGTGACCGCATAACGTCTCTTTTTCATCGGTGATTCACACCACTTATGACGTCATCAGGGTGGGTCATTGAAGGATCGTGAACGTATTTTATATTCAAATTAATTAATTTATAAAATATTACAACTGTTGTTTTTTTTTAAGTTCTAAACTTTAATACACAAAAATTAAAAATACCAATTTGTCATGACCAAAATTTTCGTGATTAATCTTCATCACCTTAAGGTGAGGAGGTTTAATCAGGTGAGAAATCAAGTCAATGACTTGTAACGCACTAGTTTAAATAAAACACATCTAATAATTTCATGGCAAAATTTTTGATGCCCAAATTCAACATGGTGACTATCAAAATAATTGTAGTTCTATTTTTTCGGTACCTTCACTTTCAATAAATTCTTATTTTATAAGGTTTTTATACATTTCTAAATGTAATTTAATTGTATATCAGTGTAAAGAACACAATCAAAATTGTTTACTCTTGATAGTATCAAGACAATAATTCTTAATGATATACAAAAATCATTTAATTACAATTATTATAATACTAAAAAAATTAATTGTTTTAGAAAACGAAAAAATTATAAAGCCATCACTGCTTTCTTTTCCTGTTTATTTCATAGGAAACCTCAAAAAAGCATTTTAATTGTGTTTCATATGAAATTCAGTGTTAACTTATATGTCAGTTTAAAAGGTTTTAATTAAAATAACAAGAAAAAACAAGTCAGGTATGAGACGAGCTCGGGCAGAGAAGGTTCCGCAACATGAAATATTTTCGTTTATACGTTCTTTACGGGCTTCTGTACATTGTCATTTGTAATTATACGAAAGGCCAAATACGGCCCCCTATTAACGATTATGAAAAATGTAACCCTAGCGGGAATTTATTTCACCGGTAACGCCATCTTTTGATAGACGTGTGAAGTTAAAATGCATATAATGTTCAAATATGACATTATAGGTGATATCACAATGTCTGTTCAACATTTTTGGCCGGTGTCTATACCAAAATAGCTCATTACATTGAATTTTAACAAGTCCAAAAAATTTACAGAAATGAAATGTACGCACAACGAAAAAATAACCACATTAAGAAAAGAATGTATTTCCCACTTTTTTCGATATCATTTGAAATACTTTTGACCATTGCAGTTTTTATATAAAATATGGTTAAAACTAAACATACCTGAATTATTTCATATTCTTTTGAAATCGCTGAGATAGATGGGGAACCTCAAAGTTGAGCATTTTTAAGTTCAAAAACTAAGCAAGGTACATTTGAAAATAAAAATGTTTAAGCTTATTCTCATTAGATTTTTTATTGTAATTCTCCATCAATTTCTGTATATATTAAGAAAAATCGATTTCAGATCTATTCTAATTTGTTTCTGATTACTTTTAACAAACTAATATCAGATTGTATGTGGGTTAACATCTTGTAAAACCACGCCAAGTTTCAACTGACTAAATGGCTATGACGGACGGACAGACGGTCCGGCTCGTGAATGTTCTTATAGGCGTTCCTATTCTTTCTAGCAGGTACGGAATCTAAGAGTTAGTAAAGGAGCTGATTATATTTTGATATTGATCTTTTAATGGAACAAAACGGAATAATTGATTTTCCGAATAAAATGCCATCTAAGTAGTAACAAAAGCCTTCGGATGTTCAACCTTAACCTTCGCATGATGTGTAGATATTTCAATTTACAGTTTGTTGTTTACTTCAACATAATTGAGGCTTCATGCGGAACTTTGTCGACATGTTAACTATCTCAGTCAACTACATTAAAATATATGTGACCGGAGATAGTTCATATATTAGAGAAGTTATACTTGAGACCTCAAGATAGGTTCTAAACTTGAGAGAAATCATCTCATTTTCCAAGCGAAATAATTAAATAAAATTGTTATGCGATTCGTGGTAAACTTTATTAGAAGCATTTAGGTTTTTACAACTAACTGTGTTTCTTATACTCCGATTCCGTTTTGATTTCTAACGCAGTCGAATATTTGCAAAAAATTAGTATAACCTATTGGCTTTCAGATTAAAGTGGGTTTTACACCGAAAGTTTTACACTTTCCCGTGAAGCATCATCGCAACTTTATCGGATCGTCGTCTTCGAAGCATCGCTGGACACTTAAACGAGGAATTTGAAATTACAATATTAAAGGGGCCGAACGCGATAATTACACAGTCATGAAAAGCTATTCCCGAGCTTTTACCGTCGGACCCGGCAAAGTAAAATACTTTCATTCAATCCCGAACAATCAATTATCCCTGTCGGAGTATAATTAGTTATAGAATATGGCTTATTAAAGAGACGACCAAACGCTAGTCGGATTCGTAGGAAATGAGTACCGTACATGAAAATTTTCTTTATATATATTTAAGTATATAGCATTAGTTTTTGGTTATAATTAAATGACACGTTTTATGTACATTTTCTCTTTGAAACTATTTTGTGTTTCTTGTGAGAATGTAAAATAAAAAAACGTAGAATTTTCATTTATTTTTTCCTGTTGGCTATAAAAGAAGCAGATTGTGTTCTTTTCAAGATTTTAGACTGAATAGTTTCGGAGATAAGGGGGATGTGCTAGAAATTCATATGTTGTTTTTAATATCTTTTCAAATATACATTTTTTAGTCACAATAATAATAATTATATATATATATATATGTGTATGTATATATATGTGTGTAATTCCCATATAACTAGTGCATTTGGTATGTGACAAAATGCACCTAACCTGTTTTTTTATTATTTTCCAATTTTTCTCTAAAAATCAGAATTTGTTTATGTAATCGATATTTTTGAATCAGTCGCTTAAATGTGAACAGTAATATGTACCGAATCGCGAATTTTCCGTCTACAGCAGATTCGAAGTAAAATAATTTGTCATTACATACAGACAGACACGACGATAAATCTATAAGAGTTGCAATTTTTTTCCTCGCCATATGCGGAGCCCTAAAATATATATTGAGATGCACATATCGTAGAAAAAAAATCTCTAACTTTCTTTCTTCGACCTTAGGACGAGCTGGTAACGAGCAACGTAAAAACCATTCACATACAAATGGTCGGCCCGTGGTACCGACCACACATAAATATGGCCATGTTCATTGCATGAAAATATCAAACACTCGGAGGACGGTAGTAACCTATTTTAATTTAACTGGATTCAAACTTCAGTTCAAATGCTTCGAATTATCGAAGACACACAAATTAAACAACCCATTTAGATATTTGTACTTAGCTAAAAACCAAAACATGGTTTGAATTGTGTCGATTAATATAATGACTTATCAAACGAAAAATAACTGGCAAAAATTTACGAAAATATACACTTTAACGTTTATATCTATAGTATCGCATGTTTTTTATTGGATTTTACATAGAAATACAGTTCATCAAAAATCATTGAAATTATTCTTAAGTTCTATAAAAAATAGAAATTGAGAAGTGTATAGTATTTGTTATTTTACTTAATACCTCAATCGTAAATCTGATAATACTTTTTCGTCAATCAGAAAACATCCACAAGATTCCTTGTGGTATATATAGTGTGGTATATACATTTGTCTTAGGACGTATTTATTTTTCGAATACCCTAGAAATAAAGGAATATTTTATATCACAAATTAAATTTCTGCTGGTATCAGTCAACGATATTTCATTTATGGTCTTTATATATTCACAACTCCCTAGCAGCGCAAACAACTTTGAACTTTTAAACTTAATATCTTCTAGCTTTTCGGTCTAAATGTGTATACCGTACTATAACTTTGGTTTTAACTTTTCGAGATCTAAATAATAAAAAATATTAAATATTTATTATTTTTGTCTATGTATAGAGAGGTGTACAAAGCTTTGTAAACTAATGAAGGGAATTGAATTTTACATATTGTATTGCAAGCTGTGCTCCACATTTTCAAACGTAAAATCTTAGCATTTATCGTGAGTAGATAACTCCTTTAAACTGTGTCCAGTAGTAAAACATACTTTAGGGTTAGAGGGTTACGGGCCGTGCTACTGCAATATCATTACTTTCATAAAATTTATTTCTCGACAATAACCTAAGCGTAAAGGCCGCGAGCGCCCTCCCCCGCCGCCCGCCGCCCGCCACCCGCCGGGCCCGTTTACGAGCGAACAGCTTTATTTAGCAACAGGCCGTCGTAATTGTTTTATTAACCTATCATAGGAGCACTTCCAAATAAATGGGAGCGGCCGCGCGACCGCGACGCCTCCACTTTGTTTAAAAACGTTCTCGGCGCTGTCCGCTGCCGCATACGTGCACGACGTCCCGACGATTGCTCGTTCCGATTCCTTTCCCGTACCCGATTCGATGCCGACGTGGAAAAACGACTTTTCTCTTAACGCAAAAAGGATTTCATTGTTCCGAGGAAATGGCTGTTGTGTCAGGGCACACCCTCCCACAATATTTTTATTTCCTGTAGAAAAAGTAAAGCCTTAAGCTCTCCACCCTTGACAATATGGTGACGATATCAACGACCGAAGAAGGAACATGCTATTCAAAATAGGGAGCGCACGATTTTAATGTGACTTAAGTTAAGAAGGTATTGGTCAATTTGACCGTAGTCTGGATTTGCCAAAACCTATTAGTTCTAAGACAACGCTCTTGGCTCCAACTCGATGGAGTTCTTTCTCACTATAATATTAATGTCTTATTAAACAATCTTATATGAATCTAAAAAAAACTTAATAATTCTTGAACCGTATAAAATTGGAATAACACACGCGTATTATATTGAAAATGGTTTGAAAATGTTATATTATCTCTAGATCTAGGAAGTATGAAGTAGGAAGTATGTGAACAATGTGAAGGGTATGGTGACCTAATACACCCTTTACTGTAATATTGTATTGTTCTCTGAACTACGAGACGAGACTGGCACGGTCACCATGTGATGTCTAAAACCTGAATAAAATACAAGAAAAATATATGTATTGGTACGAAATGACCTCCCCCATCATCTAATCTGTTTGATCATACAACTGGACTATCCGAAAACGATAAGTCCCACAGCTGGTTTTGTACTTGAAATTTATATTCGCGTACATATATGTGATTGTGCCAACAATGAAATGAGCAGTGTATGTAGCACCGAATAGATTTGTATGCCGCGTAGATTGATCGACGCTTAGTAAGAAAATAAATAGAACTCATTTAGTTTGACACTTAAAAATATTGAAGAAAATCTATAAAAGTTGACCTTAACAAAATAGGGCAGATATCCTTGGGTTGTGAATTGTTCTTTCACCCTTGGATTGCGGAAGGTGGATTGTCAACAGTTGTTACCTGGGCGCGTTATATCGTGGGTGTGGGTGTATCTAGGGGAACCGAGAAATAAGAAGGAAACGAAGTGAAAAGGTGGGTATCGCGATATTAAAATTAAATCTTCTTAAAGATCGACAGTTTAGAGGAATCTACAAAACATATGTAAATATGTAACAGAATCAAGAATAGGTAATTAGAACAGTAATTAAAAATGCGCCAAAAACGTTAATTTCAAAAGTCTAGTACAGAGGCAGTACTATCTGAGACCAGGGAGATATAATTGTCAAAGCCATTTCACATCAAAAAATCTGTAAAACGATTGACCATGTAGACCATCACTAAAATGGTGTATCGTAAAATTCCTAAAATTCCTGCTATCATATTTAATGATGTATTTTTGAGCTTCTCGAATTAAAAAATATAGTTGCCTCAAAGCTCAAAGATTTATCATCTTTAAGTTTTTGAGCTCGTAGATTCAAGAAACGGTTGATCTCATAAACCGTTCCTGAATATTTTTGTCGCATTACATTTTAAAAATATTCCCAGTCGTAAATTTTGACTTTGAGCTCAAAAGTACATTTTTTTGTGATTTTTCAAGCTTTTCGAGCTCAAAGATATAATTTTAATACGTTTTTAGCTCTTCGAGTTCGAACATCTACATTTCTTTAAATAGACGCAATTTTTTAAAACTTAAGTTTTTTAATAAAACATATATCACGAAGAATTAAAAAATACGACATTATATTGTATGGACGATAACCGAAACACAATTTATTTTCACATCGCACGTAACAATTAAAAACCACATGTAGACGATTGTCTATCTTTAAACAATACAAGCCCGCCGAAGCATTTAAAATTAATTATTATAATAGTATTGCGCATGCGCTCGAGCTTTATTTTGATTATTTTTTTCAAATTTGATTTTGTTATAAATTTTAGAACCACTGTCAACTTCCAAATCTTCGCTACCTAAACGTCATTCAAAGAATTTTTTCACTTAAGACATTGTCTTCGATTTAAATATATGAAATAGTACGATAAAAAAAAATCCACGCATTTTTATTTCCATGTAATCTTTAAACGGATAGAAGTCTACAAACTTTTGATGCTCTCTGTTACGGTTTAAAAGCTTCACAAAGCTTTTAAGCAAGCCGTAATAATTTTATGATCTTAAAAGGGACCTGAAATAACTCCGGAATCCTTTTCCAAGTTTATTATTTTCTCGACACCCGATTCCAAAGCAGCAGCGCTGTCGTAACTAAACTTCTTCGCGCTATATAAATTACTTGTCCGACATCTCAATACTCTTTTAACATCCGTCTTTGCGTCCAATTTGCTGTGAGCGCTTTTAAATACCAATTGTAGTAACCTTTGTAACCCACACCGGCAGTCACCCGCCCTTCGCTGGGCGGAGACGGATAATGAAAAATCCGTGAAGGATAGCAAACGATCTCGCATCGATTGGTCAAAGTCCATACTAATGAGTTTAGTAGTTCTTAACTATTCTAAGATCATATGCATATTTTTATCATAAAGGAGTTTTGCGAGTTTTATATGTGAAATATTGTAAATGATTTATTAAATACAGTTCCATGCAGTTTATTGATAACATATTTTAAGATAAATTGTTTAAAACATTAAACAGTTTTCAATTCAATGGAATATAGTAGTTCTATGATTCTACTACGAACGTTGTTTGAATTGTCTGGGCCCATGCTATTCCCGAAATTCTTGAGTCGCATTAAGTAAAATTTTATTAAACGAAACATATAACGATGGTGTATATATGATTTTTATTCACGTTAAGATTGTTGTGCAAGTTAACCCGTTAACGCACTGCGGCGCTGTTAACAGCACTGCGCTAAAAAACGCTAATGTGCAAACGGACTTAAGCTCATCAAAATGCATTTTGTAAATTGGAACTGATGATGTAGTACCAGCTAAACTGTGATGAGGGTTTCGTGATGAAACTATAAAATTATTGAAATATACATGCTCATATTTGGTATATACATAGGTAAGCACCTAAACATCTCCAATTTTCTATAGCAACTCATGCATCCGGTCCTTGAAAGCGTAACTTCGTTTACTTAATTCTCATTAATGGTCATCCAGTAGATAAGATGATGAAATACCCACCAGAGAAATTGCTCGAGACTTACTTTTTGTAGAAATAAGGTTGGAACTTGTTTACGCAAATGTCAAAGGTAACGCTGAGTACGAAAACTCCCGGTCTCGATCGAGCGGGCTGCAATAATTAATTTGTACAATCAATCATAATAGAAACATAAAATGAAATGGACCGACTGATGTTGAATAACAGCTCGCAACTTTCATCGCGACCGATAGAGGGCGACAGCGGAGAGACGCGTTTTAATCGGTATAAACGGTACTTTCATAATAACGTAGTACGGCAGCTTACATTACTACTGATTACATACGCAGTTCCACTTTCTAGAGATCTGTCATCGTATAAAAATAAAGGCGACCGCCTAATCAATATACATTATAAATACAGTTAAATTAAGTCATAAGTCAAAGCTAGATTAAGATAAAAGTTAAGTTTTATTACTTTATCACTAAATAATGTTAAATAATATACCTACCTTTTTCAAAACAACAAAAACGAAACTGTTTTCAAAAAACTATACATAAATTATTACAAAATATTATTACAGTAAAACTTATTATTTTAGCACTTTATATCTTAAATTCTTTATTTTTTCAAAGCTGCTGTGTAATCTAAAAAAGTATTTAAAAATAAACTGCTTTATTGACGGTATTGATGTGAACTACCACTCTCTTAAGGTGCTTCGCACTGTTTTTATAAAGTTATTTCAATAATCGATATTATAATTTTCCATCGCCCACCAATAGTCTAATTCCAGTAAAACAAAATTATAATACTGAAAAACTTTCAAATGTAATTTTCCCGACCAGTCAGAACATCGCAAGCCTGAACCATTCAAATTTTTTGTTTAATATGTAACGGAAAGCAATTTTAGAAAGTGTTAAGCCGAAATTAATGGAATCCGTTTAATTAAAATCCTTTGACTGCTCCATCGCCGGAATATATATATAGAAAATCGTCGATTTCCCAATAATATTTCCACACCGAAACTCAAATGTATATTACATTTTCGAACGAATTAATCGGTTTATTTGGTAATTGGATGTATGAAATAGTACGAACAGCGTATAAATAGTCATAACCGGTTATCCTATGAATTAATTACTTAATTGCCTCTAAGAACTCCGCTATGCGCGGTCGTTACTGACGATATCGTAGACTGTAATGTATTCATTCGAACGTGAACACTTTTGTACGAACACATAAACGTTTTGTTGTGTGATATATTTGTGTTTCCAATTTTCTGCAAGACGGCCGTTCTCGAGTTCTGTACGTTTTCTGGTGCGTAATGGACGAAATTCAGTATTTTGAAATTCAGACCTTTGTGACAAGTAGGTACGGTATGAAAAACTTATTAAAAGACCGTACAAAATTATCATGTCAGAAAAACATCGTAATATGAGAACTTCGCTTTAAAGAGATCGCATCAATACGGAGTCCCGTTAAATGATTTTAAAATATTAGCATTTGTAATTGATAAAGCCATTGTACTGATTTATATTAAAAAAAATGAGTTACGTGTAATTTAGTGTGTTACAAATCAAGGAATGTCTCAGTACATTTTTACTCTATTTATTTATAACAAAGAAAAAAATAGTTTAAACAAAATGTATTCTCTTATAAAATGCGAATAAAATATAAATAACATGAATTAATCATCGTAGTGACATCTTAAATCATAATTGTCAATTTTAATTTCCAAATTTTCTTTATCACCACATATCTGTATTCGAGTCTCGATTTTATTTATATTTAATTCGATTTAAGTTCAAGGTTGTTGCAATGACAATATTTCGTGTATTCAATTTTTCTTATATATTACACCTAATAAGTACAACTAAATAACGCACGATAAAATATTTAAATTACAATTATTATCGTAACTAAAATATAAAAACTAGATATAGCGCGTCGTTGATTCTTTGATTAAGTATGATGGCAATATTTGCTTAGTATATTATTTTAACTAATATCCAACTATTTGGTCAGCGCACACTGTTAAAGCAAACAAAAAGGGCTTTCTCCTAATACTTGATTTGCAAATTTTGAAATTTTATATTAAAGCTTATTTTATCAAAATTAAATTGAACTATACTATTTAATAATAATATAAACTCATACCTATTCCCGAAAAGGGTAGACAGAGACTACAGATTCCCATTTTTTTGTATATCCCTCTTGTCTCACTTGTCAGTGATGGATGTCTCCATCATTCTTTTCATGCAAGTTCGTCGGTTTCATGTGCTCAAAATTTGGCCTTTTTTTAATATGCCACCAATTTGATCTGCACGAAATTTTCTAGGCCGACTTGTCGTGTCGAACTTTCCATTTGTTCTATACATTTGTTTTTCACAATTCTAGTACATATATATTATTATTATTATCATAACTCAAACTTGAAGTGGGTCGAGGGTTACTGACATACACACAAGCAATGCTATTGACATAGATAATAAAATATGACGGTCGAAATAAAATATAACCGAACTACAGCATCTTATTATTTCGTTCCCGCATTCACTTTCCTTTTAGTCTTTCACGTATTCAACTCTCTTATTTCGAATACATCCAACATATTAGGTAATAGTTTTGCTTCTTTCAAACACCATCACCTTTGTCTCGCTGACATTTACTTTAATACCGCTTTTCTTAATACAAACATCCATTTCACATCGCCTACAATTCACACGCCGACGGCGCAAGGATTACTCGGTCGTCGGCGCACAGTAGGGATATGACAGACAACTCATCCATTCATAGACCACAATCATACTCTTTCAAAACATACAAACAATTATCTATGAATAGGTTGAATATCCAAGGTGACGCTACTTATAGTACTTCCACCTCTACGGATGCCTAACCAGTCTGTGTATGCCCCATTTATTCTGACGCAGGCGTTGGAATCTCTGTATAGAAATGAAAGTGCTCTTATCAATCAGCTTCTCACACCACGCATGGATAAGCTTTACCAGGACCATTCCTTTTCGATTTTCTATAAGGTTTTCCCAGATCTATAAAAGCACAGAATTTTTTTTGGCCCGTGACCAAAAATTTCCCCTTGATGTTTCGCACAGAAAAAAATTGATATGTACACTCCAACCCTTTTTTTTAAATAACTGTTTGTATTTTTTCAAAATTTTAACATCAATATAATTAATAATAAAATTATAATTTTAATAATAATAAATTCTAAATTTCACTTTCAGTCTCATTCGTAATTCTTAATCCCACCCTCAAAGACAGATCAATAAATATAGAACGATCCGTGTTCATTTGATAGTCTCTTATCGAAACAAAGCACCCTCACCCATGTTTTGTTCACCGGGAACTAAGCGTGACGGGTGACGAGCCTCGTCATCGCCATCGAACTTAATTCCTCATCCCTTGACATGGAAGTTTCATAACGTTCAGCGAGACATGTTATAGAGTAAGAGATATCCTGTGAATCGATCAAATTTATTTCATATTTCAAACGTTAATTGTATACAGCACATTAGAGGAATAAACCAGCTTACGAGCCACTAGAGAGTAGGTGATCATCGCCGCTCATGAACATTCGCAATTCCAAAGGAGCCACCGATGCGTTGCCGGCCTCTTGAACAGGAACAGGATATATAATAGAGGGGTATCGATGGAGACTGAATGAGGTGATGGACGAGGGATTGGGTCACTTGAATTCTCACTCACTGAACGGAATGCAAGAACGGACGTTATTAGGTTTAATTATTACGTATTATTTACTAATCCATAATTATTGCAAACTTTAATGAACATTGACTTAAGGATTCACTGTTCTGCACTTAATAAAAAATAAATGTATCCATGTATAATATTATTTATTTTTAATGCACAAGTTATTCAATTTTAACGGGGATGAGGTATGTCCCTTTTGACTCGCATAGTGCCAAGTAACTCAGGCAGATAATGAGCGTCAACGTTTTAATATCGAGTTCCGCGTGGTACTTATTTATCATCGCAATAACTCGATCGTGAGTTGCGTCCTCCCCTAGTAACTGCGTTCGATCACTGATATTGTGATATAAAAATGAAGTCTTATTGATCGCGATAAAGTTATTGGTTTCAACTGCCATCACAGCGTAATACTCGATATCATATAGCGGTATAGACGGAACTTGTGACCGGGGATGTCTCTGAGACCTCCAAGCGTGTACGAATTGTTGATTTTTATTAACGCTAATTGCCACTAAAAAAATAGATATTACCTAACACTTATTTCCTTGTCACAATCATAAATTTCAAAAGAGACGCTTTTTTTTAATGCTTTTACTATATATACCAAAACCAAATATTTTCACCGACCATAAACAAGCACCCAACAGAATCAATATGTGTTATGCGAAGATGTCGTTGCGGATATTCGTATTGTTTGCATGACTTTTTGTTAGGGTACCGGAACCAAAGGCAAAAAGAACCCTTACAGTTTCAATCAATTCGTTTGTCTGTTCCGTTCGCGGATCCATATTGGTATGATCCAATTTGGCCAATACCCAAAAACACTAAAATAATCTTCAACGTGTATAATTTCCAACTAATATAAAAAAAAAAAAACTTCACTTAACAAATACTAAAACAGAAAGGCGCGTGAGCTTCAATCAGCGAGTTACCGACGTTAACGCTGCTCGGCAGCATCTGAAAGACTTTAGAAATTTAAAAACTGAGAAAACCAGCATGTTATTTTTATTATCATTGTTTTTTAAGAATACTGTCCGTCGAGATCAACACGTCGCTGCATTCTATGGAACCACTGAGAGAAACACTTTGTCCACTCGCACTTGGAGTCGCTTCGACGGCCTTTCTATATGCAGCAAATGCTTCTCGACGTCCGTAAACCACGTTCCTCGAAATTTTGCTTTTAGTTTAGGATGTGAATAAAAATGGCATGGTGCGAGATCGGGGCTATAAGACGGGTGAACAAGTATTTCTATACGTAACGACCCCAAACAGTTAGTTATTTGTCTAGCAGTGTGTGGAGAGGCGTTTTCATGATGAAATACGATCCAACTGTGAGGACGTTTTTTTTTTCAAAATTTTCCAAAACAAGAGACAAACAAATGTTAGTGTGCCAGTCTGCAGTAACTTTTTTTTTAATTTTTAAAACTGTTGTTGCACAATGACCGGTCCTTCCGAAGAAAGGGGCCACCATCTTTTTTTCGACGCTTCGACCTCGTTTTACTTAGTAGGCGACTCGTCGAAAGAACACACTGAACAGACTGTCGTTTGGTTTCGATATCGTAATAACAAATCCAGATTTTGTCATCTGTAACAATATCCTATGCAGAAATTGAGTCACCAATGGCAATTTTTTGATTAGTTCTCGGTTTCAATTAATACGCCAGAATTTTTGAGCTTGGGTCAACCTATGAGGTTCTACGGAGTACAAAGCTTCTTGACCGTTAAATGTTCATGAAGTATTTTGTGCACGTAATTCATACTGATGCCCAAGCTTGTCTGAATCTGCTAGTAGTCATTCTTTTGTCAGACTTTGTCATGAGCCGCACAGCACTGGTGCTATCTTCGGTCATCACCGTAAAAAAACTTCCCTCACGAAGTGGGTCAGTCAGATTGTGTGACCATGTTTCAACTCATTAAACCAATTATAAACAGTAGTAAGAGATGGAGCTTCACCGTGAAACGTCATCTGAAGTCTATTATGACTTTAATGTAGGTTTAAATGGCAACGAAAGTCATTATTATTAACTAAAATTATTCCACGAAAATTTTCTCACATTAAATTCATGTTGACATTAGATAAACAATTTTATTTTTGGCATCAATTTGTAAAATAAATAACAGACTAATGCAATAAGGCAGGGTTCCATTTTTTAAATTTAATTTTGTTTTTTTTTACAGTTTCTAAGTGGCCAGTTCTAAAAAAATTTATGTGTCGCCTACGTCATGCATTACGTGGGAACGTATTCTGTATCAACTGTGCTAAAAATAAAAATGTTTATTTTCGAACGAACATACAGTTACATAAAGAAATAATAAAAAGTAAATTTAGAATTATCTTTCAATATAGAAAATAGATTTTTTATCATTTAAAATGTATTGAAAACATTCAATAGTAAACTTTTTATATAAAAAAAATATATTCAAGTGCATTAGCTACCAAAGTCTTAATGACTGTTCCATCGTTTGAACTTGAAATATGAGTTTTAAATCTTGGAAAACAATCGCATTAATAGAGCTTTATGAATAATTCAACAAAAATAATTTAAACAAGATCTATTAATAAGTTTTTTAAATATTTACAATAACATGACCACTTAACAATAACAACACTTTAATCATCGGCCTATGTGGGTGTCCACATAGGCCGGTGATTAGATAACGCTAGATATTGCATTAAAATGCACATACATTTTAATACAAAACCGACAGAAATGGAATCTATTTCAACAAATCCTTTAATTTTTTTTATAAAATTTACTTGTTATTGTAGCTTTTGATGTGGTATGTATCACGTATAATTTCAGATTGAGATACTTAAACCTTAACCGACTTACGCCGGCCAAATATGGGTTTTGGGCTTTTAATGACCATCGCTAATAATACGATAAAGTGCAGGACAGACAGATTAACACATTCTCTGAGGAGAGGGCAAATTGTTTAATTTAACCTTTGTTAAAATTCATTTGACAATTGGCCGCGACCAGTGTTCCAACCCGATACCTTCAGCAACGCCCTACCAGCCGGGCACTACCACATTAACCAATGCTTGTTGTGAACTTATAATTGTATATAAGTTCACAACATTTAAGCGGCGAACTCAGAAAGTTTTGCGATGCTACAAAAAAAATTATTACACATTAATACTTCCTTACTCATCTTTTAAGAACATTTATACAAAGTATCATATGTATTGACCAGTTTTAAAAACACATTTTTCATTCGCATCACGACAATTTTTCAACCGCCTATTCATACACAGCCAGTGTACCTATTGTATGGCGATGAAAATTGTTTTCCTTTAAGATAGAATAAAGAATGCAAAAGTCAAAGCTTTGAACTGGTAACTTATAACGTTGACCGATGTTGCAACCAGAAAGTTCCTTCTTTCGAATGACGAAAGCGCGAACGACTTGCCGAAGACCAATATTCGGTCGCTTGTTTCTCAAAGGAGTAAAACTTTCTACCAAACTATCGGTAGCATACTGATCAGCATCGATGCTCCTTTCATCTCGCAAGGATGCCGACACCGAGAACCCGCGAAAGGAAAAAAAAGTGATATCGAAGCTTTGCCTGCGCATCTCGCTCGTGTCGCTTCGGTAGGCGTTGATTCGTTACGAAACGGCCGCACGGTCGACTGACGCTAAGTTTCTGGACCGTACCGACTAATCCATTGGCTAAATCTTAATGGAACCGTAAATGCGCCAAGATGAACTTGTTTTAAATTTTGTTACTATGTCACAGCATCATTCTACCGAATCTACTTTGAGCCTGCATTGTGCTGTACCCAGCGTGAAACTACTATCCTCACGAGAAAACGAGAGAATTTCATGCACACTTCCCGATGCAATCTACAGCACATGTTGGATCTCTTAAATTTATTAAATCAGCAGTAAAAAGGCACTGCATAACGACTTTTTGAATTTCAATAATATTCGGAATTAATTTTTTCATTTAAAATCGATAATTAAAATTATGCAAAACATCATGCGTAAATTTCTCGTTGGAGATCCATTTTTCAATGGGACATAATATTTTCATTTTGTACTTAAAAAAGATAGAACGAATATTGAAAACCTAATTTTTGATATTTAAAAAAAAATCGAATTTCATAACTCAATGAAAACCAACCAGCGTCAGTTTGTTAAAAACTGTTTTTCATTCACGAAATATTTTGCGTGGCCTGATAAAATCTTTAAGAGAATGGAAAATGGTCCAAATATCAGCCATTTTTTAAGAAATCTAAGTCAGTGTGCATACACACGCACGCGCGCGCACCCATCGCCACAGATACATACATACATTCCTTGGAAAATAGTGATATAATCTACCCCGGACCTCAAAACGTCGACATCTGATAAAATTTTAATGACCATGGAAGCAATAGTTTCCTAAATTCTACGAAAATTATCAATTTTCAATTTTTAAAAGACACTACAAATAAAGCACTTTAATAAATTTTTTATATCAATAGTTTGTCCCGTTACAAATGTTCAAAAAAAAAGAGAAATAAAACGTAAATATTTCGAGCTTACTAGTACGGTCGCACCAGCTCCGCAAAGTGTATATGACATACTTCAAAACCAAAACAGAGAAAATAACACCTTTTCGTTAGCAATAGCACAGCCGCTTTCGCCTTATGCATCTTTGCAGGCAGGTTAATACATTTACGAGATGCACCAAAGTGCATCTCCGCCGCATCTCGATAAGGCGTGTTCATACAAAGACAACGCAATCTCGCCGCGCCAACCGCGCCGCCACAATGCACTCGAAGGTCGAGCGACTCAACGGGAATAGGCTTTATGGCGACGCGCACCTGGAAGAGTTTCCATAAGCGCATTAATTTCGCGCGAGCGGGCAATAACGAGGCGGCGCCGCCGGCCGGGGTCCGATCTGACATGAAAGGATGGCGCGAATGAGCCCGCCAAGGCGACGCGGGCCCGGTACGGTCTGTGGGTTATTTCGACGCTGTACGGCATTTGATAACGTTGTGTTATTAGTGGTCTGCCAGCGGTCAAAGTCCCGCCCGCTGTCCCGATCTTGATCGCGGTCCTTATTTCGATACGGACTGATAATATCAACAATATTGATATATTTTTTTAATCTTTCTCCGTTAAAAGTTATATTATAGGATATAGAACGAAACGCGATCAGTCTCGAACTGATTGTAGAAATAATGAACATATGCACGTACATACGGATACGATTTTCAGTTGAACCTCCGAGCTAAGAAGTCGTCCGATGAGACTGCAAGTCAGTACGATAATTTAAAAACTTCATATAAAAAAACAAACATTTTTTTTTTCTATAAATACTTTCACAAAAAGATACTAACATATCGACAAATTTTAACTGAAGGATAGCGCGATTCGGAGGAGATGCAAAATTTCACTTTACTTTTCGTTAACAACTCCATGGACACTGCGGCGAGCTTAAATGCAGTTTCAATCGAAGACGATGGAATACAATAACGGTTACTTATCGATCGATAGAAATGTTGCCCTTGCATCAGGATACTGATATCCAATTAAGACATAGATCGGTGCGCTAATTACTTAAATTGTAGGGTAAATTACCCCAGATGTCTTTCTTTCGACGCAGGAGACGCGAGCTCAAACCAAAGAAAACTTTAAGGTCGAAACCTTCGAGTGTTTTCGTGACTCATACGTAGATGTTACTCGTTGACTGTTAGAGTCGTTTTGAGTTCGAGATGTCTCCGTTATAAAGGAACAGAAATAGAGTAATATTAAAATGTGTGTTAGTTAAAACGAGACAGAACTTTGCACTTATATCAAGGCAGACAAACCACCTTTACACTGAAAAATTTTTAATATTTGCATATGAAAATATTTCAGTTACACAATAATTTTATTTTGTATACGTCTACGTTGAATAAGCATTTAGTATAAAAATTAATAACGATTAATCGTTTCGAAGGTACAACGGAAAAATTAAACTATAAAAGCCTTTTAGCATTCTTTTTAATCTAAAATTTCTTTCAAAATCCTCTCCAAAGTATGGCTGATTCTTCACAGAGTAGAAAAGCATCAATATGATACCTGCATGTCGGAATGAAATAACGAAAATCGTGTCCGACACATCTTATACCTAACACGAAATCAGCACGCGTTGCGACTAATATTTAGTTTTATTTTTGGGCAAGTCATTGCCTTACGCGTCTCGTCCTCGCCGCGAAGGAATCACTAATCAGTTCCCGAAGAAAAACATTCGTCTTGAAATACACAATTGAAAACCGGAGCTCAACTTCGGAGAAAACTCTAAAGAATGAAAAAAAAAACCCAACTTTCAAGAAAGCAGCCTCAGAGAGGAGAAGAAATTGCGCCGTAGAAAATATTATCGAAGCTCGACTTTTTTGCGCCCCACAAAAGCAAAACACGAGGGAGAAACGTTCAATTACGTTAAATTGCCCCACCGTCTGTATAATGATCCTCGAGTCAAAGGCGCTCGAATTGTAGCCAGATAATCTATTCGGAGAAATTAGGGGTGAAGCCGGAAACCCTTCCTCCTCCAGCGGCCGAAGACGAGCAGCCGGCGGTTTTCATACGTCGCTGTTAGGTCTGAACGGAAGCGGCCGAACCGGAGTTCTCTTTAATGAAACCGTCAGAAGTATTTTCTGCTTCATCATCAGAAAATAATGCATAAAAGTTATTAGAATCATGTTCGTTATGGATAAGCATTTTAAGGGGAAATTATTTTAACACGGCATTATTTCAAATTGCGACAAAAGAAGCATATATGCCTTTGACAACATATATGCCGAGATACAATTTAATATTTTCATATCTGTTGCGATTCTTCGTTAGTTAATAAAAGAAAATATTTGATGATTTCCCGTGCCTCTTTATTATAACAATGTGTAAGAAAATCCAGAGCGGGTTTTTGTTTTTGCGTCTATTATAGAGGGAAAGTCGTATCTAATTGAGTAGAAAACTATAGTTTTATGTTTTCCATCGAGTTATATAAAAAAAACAGATTCGTTTGATATACAAATATGAATAAAATTTTCTAATACTATGCTCAGATATGTAACTATTTCTTGTAGTTTGTCACCGTCGGATTTAAAATTTGACACCTGTTAGATGTATCAAAGCCCGTAGAATATGCAAGTAGTTAAAATTCTGAAGGTACGTATATTGACATATGAACCACTAATATTTTCACTATCCCATTTCGAAATCAAAAAAGAGGATATCTCAATTTTTTTTCTACCGCCTTTTTTGTACATACATTTTTTTCTCAAAAATACTTTTGATAGATAATTAGTTTTTTGCGCTTTCCAAGTAGTTAATTTTATACACCACCACCTTTTCCAGGTGTAAATTATTTTATATTTAGTACGCCGCACAACGTTACAATTTTAATATTTAAAAATCCTTGAGATCACAGAGATGCGGTTATAAAACTTTAATAAAACCGAAAAAAAAAAATAGAAGATTGATATTGATTGATTTAAATTTTTTAAAATATCTTAATAGGTAGTTTCTCGAAATACTTGTCAAAAGTCAGAGCCTCCCTGAAATTTTCGGTGCAACAATTTTAGAAAATCCTATATATTTCATTAGTTCTTTACAGTAGACGAGAAACCTCTCATTCTAAGAAAAAATGTACCTAATAAAAAGGTACAAAATTAGTTTACGTATCAATGCTCAATACAATAATTTGTGTATAAATAACAAATAAATTATTATACTGAGCATTAATATTCACCTAATTTCGTTAAAAATACATTAAAATTGAACTTAAATATTTGACTGAAACTTTTTAACTGACTAAATCTAAAGCTATCCTGAAATTAGGTCCGTAAGCTTTGTAAACCATTATTGTAAAACTTTATTTCCAATGCAAATATATGAACTGAACATATGTAAAAGTCAATCACGTAGAAATGGTTGTACTTAATACCAATACCGTAACATATAAATACTTTTGCAATTAAAAGTGACATTTATGTAAAGTAAGAAATAATTATATTCCCTCGAGAAACATTTAGTATATTTATTCCGTCATTAATCTCGGAAAGTACTTTGTCACTACAAAACTTGTTAGAAAGTTCGCTACAGGACTGCGTAGTCCCATAATTTCTTCAGGAGGCCGAAGGGGGGGGAACGAGGTTGTCCGAGGGATACCTACCTGTGCGGCCTCCTCTCGTCGTCGTGGTCTTCCTTCATGAAGGAGGGCTGGAGGCTGAACCTCCTTCGGAACTGGTGACGGCCTTTCATTGTTGCAGGTTTCTGAATCACTGAGAACATCGGCGCGGTACCACGCCGCGTGCGCGCCACCGGCCCGCCGCCGCCCGAGTGCCGCATCGCGCGCCGACCCAGCTACTCCAAGCTGCACATAGAACAACAGAAGAGCTTTTCTTTTGAAATTCTATTAAACTAACTCTGCTATATTATATTTACTGATTAATGGTTACCTTTAAACGATGTGACGATATTTGAAATTAAATATTATTGAATATAATTGTAAATGTATTTCGCACATATTTTGATGATTTTAATCCCTTACGTTACCGAATTCAAACCCAACAGGTCTTTAAATTTACTGCATCAACAAACCGCCCATTTTGTCGTTTCGTTACCATATTTTACAGGTAATTTGGACATACATTGAAAACAAATAGTTTTACATCTTAATCAGTGCGATATTCACCAGAATTTAACATATCAAAACATTAGAGCAATACGAAAGAAGTTTCCGTTTCTTCGAGCCAGTTTGCCTTTGCTTAACATGACATAAATTTTGTGATCGAGACCGATCGACGTAAGCACACGTATATACACCATTTTTGTCTATTCGCATATATCTAACAATTCGTAATCATTTGCATTATAAAACTACAATAAAATAACTGATTGAAGCGAGACATATTGCGCATAAACATCGTATTATAGTTTACCTCAAAACGTACAAAATTAATAAAAAAAAAAAAGGAAACGAACGAGTCGCTCTTCTACTCGCAGTCGCGTCTGTGTGTCGCCTGTTGCAGGGCTGCCGGCGCCGCCGCGCCCCGCGGGCCAAATTATGTGAATGTGCGGTTTTTCCCAAACTTCATCTACATGGGTAAAACATTTGCTGACCTTTGGGTCGCGCCTTTATAGATTATCCTCGCTGATATTGAAAAAGGCCGTGTTATCGCACGTTATAAAAGTCTATAATCAGTTATATGGCTGTATAATTAAACGGAAATATCCGTCTAATAAAACGACGCCTTGACCGACGAAACGACAGTCTGATCTATACTGGGCGACAGGCTGACACGCATCCGACTACAACAGATCCCTTCGTGGGTAATGTGATGTGGGTAACCACTGAAGCGGAATTTTTCTAAAGATGAAAATCGTATTTGTGGCTATACGGTCGTCTAGGGTTGAATATTCAAAATAAGATGTTTTAGTAATATAGTTTTTAACGCAGTTAGTTTATGATTTTAAGGGCCAAACGGCGGACGGCCGTTAATATGGAATAAAAGTGGCAACTAATGGTTTACAGTATAACCCATCTCAAAAAAAAAAGCGAGTTCTCGATAGACTGTGACCTTTTAATTATTCGAGTCAAGTTACTGCCGCAGCATCAGTAGATGTGGCCAAACCGCATGATTTTGTCATACACGGATGGTCTTGCATAGATCTGACACTTCTTCAGGATTGAATTGCAAAAAAAATTACTAAAATCAAAAATTTCAAGAAACGGCGAACGGAATTCGATAGTTTATTTTTACGATTCCTAAAATACGATTTTCCCGACTCAACTGTATTTTAACTCAATTTCTCTCTCGTCGTTGGGCGTATTGGTCTTGTGTTTTATTTGTAACGAAAAAGCGTACTCGTGTTGTAGTTATGTCTAAATTTCGGTTGGATCACATAAAAAAGTGGAAAATCCTTATCATCATCATTATCGCCACTCGCTTAAAGTCTTCTGATGATCTTCAGCTTTCCTCTAGACTTCTTCGACGAATTGTCCTAATTCACGCACATCCAACGGCATATCGCTCATACAACGGATCGCGTGCCAACATTCTTTCTTAAAAATCATCAAAGTGGAACGACTACCACGACCCACAACTCCAGAAACACTCAACGTCCGTTGGTTTTACGAGCGATTTGGCCTGCCCGCTGTCACTTTAACATGCGGATATTGTGAATTATTGATCTAGTTTTTCAGCGGATTGCTAAGCTTTAATTTTCATTTTGGGGCCAGATTCTGAAAGTATCTCTTTCTTTTAGACGATTAATGCCCTTTTTCAACGTAACTACATTAAATACATGGAGAGATGATGAAGAATTCAAAGAAAGCATTTTAAGCAAGTTGACAAAATAAAAAAAACAGTATTTCATCAATGAGTGAATCTAGAACTGCGAGTCAGGTAATGTGTTTGCACATTTTGTTTATGTATTATTGTGCAACTGCACAATTTATGATATTTTCAAAAAAATAGTCTAAAACAAATGTATTTTAGGCAACTTAGAATTTTTTTAACCTTTCATTTTAGCATATACACATAATCCAAAAATAAAAATTCCAGACCATTTTATTGCTTACAAAGTATGACCTGACTCCTCCGAAAATATTTCATTAATATATCCAAAAAATATACTTAAGGCATTTTAATTTTTTTTTATAGCATTTTTATTAATTGATGTTTAAAATATGTGCAAAACCCCCGACGATTTCGACGATTTTAATAACTGACTGACGCAAATAAACACTAAATGAATGCGGCGAAATGATGATAAAATATTGTTTTTTTTATTGCGTCAACTCGCCTAATACCTTCCTTAGCTATTAAGAAGGTATGTAACATAAATATATCATAATTATCATTATCGTTTGTTCTTTCGTATGATGACGAACTTAGATTCGTCATCATCTCTTGGACGAGAAGAACTTCAAAGCTAAAACCCAGATAACAACAACCAAGCTTTTTATGTGTTGAATTTAAATATACATAGCGCTTTCTCATGGTTTTTATCACAAAAAATTTATATGTTTCTCTCATCAGTGCCCGAGGATTTCGTCAGCCCTCGTCAGAGATATTCCGAAGTCGAGTTATATAAATTAATCTCATTTCTTACGTTACTTTTGAGGCATACATACTAAAAGATTCGCTGATAAATTGAACCAGTTACGGGCTCTTCTACTATCTTCTTTCAAACTCACTTTTACAGAAATGTCGCTTTTAAAACTAATTTTGCGTTACACGGCCTTCTTTTAACAGTTTTTTGCCTTAAAAGTGATCTTTTACATGAAAGGCGGTACAAGAAACTTTTATTGCTGTAAAATTACCTCTTAAATATGGCGCATAATAATAATTATATATCATCTGTTTTTTTTTATATTAGGTACGTTGACAGCTGACGTGTTTCAATATTTTTGATTAAGCTAATAAAAAATAAATAACAAGTATACAAGTAAAACAATTATAGTTAGATTTTACGTGCAGGATTTTTATTCTAGTAATTAATAGTTTTAGTGATCAATGAAATTTACAGAACACACACGGGTTTTTTTTACTCTCTTCGTCTATCTATTTCACCAAATCAGAATCAGCGTGCGGCCTCATACGCCTAATCACAAAGTGAGTAACTCCATCTTTTCGATTAATCGATCTTGCCGTCAATCTTAATTCCAATTCCTGTCACACTGTACTTTGATTTTGACCCCGGTACTTAATGTGTGACCCGGTTCAGCTCTTGATTCTGTTTCTAGTTTGGTTCTCGATTCTCTTCCTAATCTAGCTCTCGATTCTGCTCCTCATCCCGGTCACTTTTTTGGTTCTGATGTTGGTAGCACACTCGATTTCGACCTATATCTCACTCTCAATTTCGGTCCTGGTCCCACTCTTGATTATGATTCTGGTTCGGTTTTGGATTTAGCTCATAGTCCCGATTAAAATGAAGAAAAAGGCAAATGATGGTATATCAATATAGTACATAAGCCATATTATTCAGGGATAGTTTAACTTTCTACGCGTATAAGAAATGCTCTCCGATTATAATTTGTCTTGCAGAAGTTCTTTTTTTTTTGTATAAAAAGTATCCTGTATCTTATTTTATTAAATAGTTTACCTTAAAAATCGAATGACAAAATTTCTATTCATTTAGTATCGATTCGTGCAGCCGTTCAAACGTGATTATAAGACGAAGGTTCAAACAAATATACCTTTCCATAATATACATATATATTACGATTGTTGATGTAACTAAAGAATACTTTATTCGATAAAAATTAGAAAGTTATCCTTTTAACACTGAGAAAAACAAAAAGGTTATAAAATAAAATAACAATCTTGATTTGATAATTTAGTAATACTGGCAGTTAAATTTAGAGTCTGCTATATAATATAACAACAATTGCTTGTTTTAGTAATTAGACATTATTAAAAATACCTTTACATCTTGATTCGAAATTGACTACTATCAATAGAAGGAATTTTACGTAAATACGATTCGCAATAGTTCGTGAAAAGCGTTTATGAACTATTATTACGAAAATCTTAAGCCCTAATACTTCGTAATTTTTTTATGATGGCAAGAAAATAATATAAAGTATGCGCTGGTGCCACTTAACGTATTTTTAAACTAAAATTATTTTAAACTTTAAAAGTCACAGTTAAGCACTTTTAAGTGACTTATTATCAAAAAATAGATTTCTTAAACTAGAAAAAATTAGTATATTAAAAATTACGAAATTAATATTTAAAAAAAGTTTCGACTTCAATTAAGTAAAAAGATAATAAATAAACTAAAATGTAGTACACCGATGTCTAATATTGTAATTAGTCCCTCATCTGACCTTAAGCGACTATGAATTTGGGTTGCTTGACTGATAGTTAACAAAATTATCGTGTCGCTCTTTTGAGATAAAGTTTATATTTATTTCATATTAGATATGATAGCACAACTTAGTAGTGCCTATCTCTTTTATGGGTAATTTAAAATTATACCATACATATTTAGTAACTGACGACCCGCCCCGGTTTAGCAAGGGCAACAGTAATTATCTAGACCCATATGACTACTGGGGGATGGATAGGAGTAACCATGTAATCAAGTTCTAGCAGATATCTATAGAAACAGTGTCTTGCTACACCCGAAAAAAATTACAAATTTTTAGAGAAAATGTGATACAAAATTACTATTTCTTGTGGTAGAGCTTTACAATGGTCAATTTGGCAGAGGCACGTAATGCCCATTTACGTGCTCGATCTACGCAATACCACACTTTCACAGAATACAGGCGTGACGTAACAGTTTGCAGTTTTCCTTTTCGTCTAGTGCGTGAGATTTCCGGTGGCCCACACTCCCTCCATCACGCTATAACCTCCTTCCATCAGCAACCCGCTGCATTAGCCGACTCCTATCTCAATCAGATATCCTATTCCTACAAATGGGTAGGAATCTGTCCTAATAGGTTATGCCTAATGAGGTAGAAATTATTAGGGCAGATTACCCCACTTCATGAAATATCTGCTTAACACTATTGGAGGCAGGTATTTAAGAAATCTGGTCACAACACTATTTTGAAATAACCCTTTACGGAATTCACATACGTAATTTAAACTTGTAATTTTTTTGAAAAGTAGAATTATAATACCATTTTTGATGGGATAATAAGTGTGCTTGAAACAGATTTCAAACACACAAGTTCAGAAACTTTAGATAATTATTTTCAAACTTGCATTAACGTTACGTCTTTTGGAAGTCTAGCCATAAAGTGCCCGAGACTTCAGTGAACTATAAGAGAAGTCAAAAGTCTTTATGAATTTATTAAATCTTTTTGACGAATGTACAACAATAGCAATAAAAAAGTTTATTATAGAATCTGAAAATAACTTGAAGTATTGAAATAGGTTTAGTTTCGGAAAAAGGTTACTGTTACACATTGAATTCCGTCTTCAAATCGCAGAGCATTACAAAACCATTCATTCGAATCTGAATTTTTTGTTTTCATCTCTAAATAGCTTTTTACAAATCAGAATTATCTTCGTGTAAACTTACGAATCAGGTGGAATTACGATGGAAGTTCCTAATGGCGGTACATAAATACGATACTGCCACTGCGCTATGAAAATAGATCCTACTAATATTATAAACGTGAATGTTTGCGAGGATGTATGTATCGGATGTTTGATACGCTTTTACGCAAAAACTACTCGACGGATTTTGATAAAACTTCACAGTACCTGTAGCAGCTCAAACGTCACAACAAGAGCTAGGTTACAAAGAGAGCTTTCGTTTGCGACTTCATTTGTGTGAACGCGCAAAGGCAAATCCAGCATCTACATTGGAACAAGAATCGGAATTAAGACCGAGACAGGATCAAAATCGAGAACGGTACTAAGATTAGGTCCAAGGTTGACAGTGTGATTGATCAATACAAGAAATTGAAGAATCGATTCTATGTTTACGCGAGCTGAGCTGCGGACGAAAGCTACTAGTTAATAAACAAAGTTGGTTCAAAGGCACTTGGAATTTAAAATCAATATACAATTAAATCATTGTTGATATGCGACATTTTGTTTTCTTTTTATTGAGACTATAATCAATTAATAGTAACACAATAAATATACATATTCTAGTAAATATAACCATACACTGACATTCATTAAAACTAATCTCAACATATTAGACAGCTTGCATATATGTACATTAAATAAATACATATATGTACTGTCAGCAAATAACGCTCCATAAAATTAATTAAATATAAGTGATTGGTTGATTTAATATAGCGTGTATGAAATTATTTAACCTTTTTATACAATACATTTTCTTGTGTATAATTAATATTTCAGTTTTCCTTACACTTTCGTTTCAACATACATGTCACTCGGCGCCCGGCTCGCCGCGTCGCACCTTCGGCCGCCGTGACGCCGGCGAGTGCGCATAGAAACTCCGCAGTAAACGCTTCAACTAAAAGTTAATGCTCGCGATAAAAGCTTCGCCCGGCCGCACCCGGAATCGAAATATACGCGCGTGCTGATAGTCGAGCTGACTCGAATTATGAATAGCTACTGACGTACTTACTGACTGGTTCTAGAGCCAGCCGTAAAATGCCTAGGCATTTCATGTCATACTAGCGACCTCACGTTTGAAAACGTAACTGTGTTTTTACACTATGCACATAACGAACATATATTTATATTAAGTGTAGCGAGATAGCGACTTTGAACTATAAATATTACTTGCAAGCAAAATGTTTCGCGTTAGGGCGGAAATATTTTAGCGAAATTTCTTCCGAAATACAGTTGTTTTCCAGCACTCACTAAATTACGGCAGGCCCGGCGTCTTCTCACGCAAGGCACTAAATCATATGGCGCTGGCCAAACAAATTTCTTTTTTCTAACGATAACTACTTTTGATACAAAACTTTCTAAATTTCGATTTATTACCTCATTTTTACAGATTATAATAATACAAAAAAAAAACCGTATTTCTGGATGATGTTTTTCGGATTCAGGAATTTATAGAACGAAAATGTAGTATATTTATATAAGTCGAGCCATGCGTAGTGTAGGGTTCTCTAGTTGTCCGTCAAAATATGCGTTCTTATTAGGGACTTTTTATTTGATATTGTGAACACATTAATGGAATTCACGGCTTATCGAAAAACAATTACATCCGAGTAAGTCCAGTTGGAATTTGTATTAATTTTTTTTTTTTACTTCTCCGAATAGATACATTGTATAATATTTTACGAACTGTTCGTTAACCTGTAAAGCCTATTTAGTATTTAGCTGTGAAAGTTTTCCTTTTAACTTCGTTAAATAGTTTACACTTTAAAGCTTAATATGTTATAAAAGGATTTCTCAATCGAAAAATAGTACTCAGATACCCGCAATATTTTTCAACAATATATCCAATGACATCGCACACCGTGAAATTAACAAGATAAAACAATTCACTCCCACTTTACGTGTGAAGGAGTTATATACCCATGACAAATTACAGTTTTTTAGTATTAAGAGTCTCTGAGCTAAGCTACGGACAACAGACAAGATAGATGGAAATGACGAAACTATGAGGGTTCCTTGTAGACTACGGAACACTAAAGATCGAAATGGTGTATTTTAATCCCCATAATATGTTGTTCCAAATTTACTTTCCTTCCAAAACTAACAAGTAGAAAATGGAAATGAAGGATTTTAAAATGCGTTAGAAAAATATATGCTACTTATATAATTAAAAGTAAAGCAGAATGAGTATATATCAAATAAAGCATTTTGAATCCTACACCATTCGAGTAGGGTCCTATTCACAGAAAATACAAAATATATGAAAGTAATCTTTGGTGATTCAATTATTTACGTTGTTAACTTTAATTTTTCAGTTTTCATTACACAGTATTTCATTATTAACTTTTGTAACATAGAAAAAATATCAACTATAGCTTTTTTTAAACAGAAATTTGCATTTTAATGCAAATGGGACCAATTCAAGCCTCCAAATTTTCTACGCAAATTAATCTATACAATACTTTTAAATACCAGTTAGGTTTTTTTGATATCAATACCAGTTTTTATTTTATACGTATTGTCGCAAAAACCTTTAAAAATAAGCAAACGCGAGTGAGTTTTACTGTACAGTACCTACCGCGTAACCCGTTACCCGCGCAGGCTTGCGTGGGGTTACGTTCCACTTAAATTTAATAGTTTGTCACTGCATCACCTTAAAGTAACATCGAAACATGTAGATATATATATCAGGTTTCTATTTATCGCGCTGTTGAGACATACCCTCCCACTATCTTTTTATTTCAGACCGAGAGACTTGACACTTCAGCCATCCACGCTGGCCCAGGGCAAGTCGCGGCCTCCGTCACCAACGTATTGACACCGTCCTGCGCTGGCGGCTTAACTCTGAACTACGGAGGGAGCAGTTTAATTTGACTCAAGAACTCGTCTATCGGTTTGTCCATGGCCGTAGTCTAACCAAATGGCTTCTGGTCCGAAGCCGATGATTATAACCAGTGAGCTAATACCGCTCCAAACACATAGGAACCATGAGCGAAGAGACTACGTAGATAACGAATTCATTTTAACGCCTGAAGCCAGCGGCGTTGGAATTTATGTGGTTTTATTCGAATCCCTTTCTCAACGCGCCGCGTCCAACTTTGATACGTTAGCCTTGACGGCGTCATCTTCGAGTTTATTTTGCCGTCGTTCACTGTACGGCCTTGTCTGTTACGGCAACGCCTCGGCGGAAATCGATAGAGGTTTCTTCTGAAAAACCATAAAACCTGACTGCATAATTTGCAATTTATTATTACAATTTTATTATTTGTTTAAGTGCACATACGAAGATGAAAGAGAAATTACGAAAGTTTGTTATGCAAAACTTAAATATATTATCGTATGTGAATCACGATTAAACACATTATTGTTTATTTATTTGTCCCCACATGCAATATTTTATAACAATCAAGTTATCGAAGTATGACATTAATTAATAAATGTAATAATATAATATCGATTATTAATTAATAAATATAACAAAAGCTAAATATATTTAAGAATTACAAGAAAATATAATGACCACCTAGTACATGAAAGAAATTAAGAATATATGGAATAACGATTTTTTCCATTTCCTCATTACTAAGGGTCATTTGTAATCATATATTATATATCTCGGCATTCTAGTCACACATATGTTGTTTCGATAAGTCTTTAATTTAATATGTATATATATTTTTAACCTGCAGCGCTCGAGCGATGCCAGCCTTAAATACATAAACGTCTAATATCGTTATCATTATTTACAAAAGTGTAAAGAATTACTGTTACAAATAAGAAGCTGTGTCAACGGAAAAGCTATTTCTTCAAAGAATAAGAGGGGCATTAAAAACAAGCGAAAAAAGTCGGACTCGCTCCGGCAGTTTCGGGGCGCGGCTCGACTTCAAACAATTTTCCTTTCTGTACGGAACCACCGCTCGAGGACTTTCCGCGTAAGTACGTTTATCCAGAACGAAGGCGGTAAACGACTGCGCCACTTAAAGCCATCGGAGAGCTGACACTGATTTAGGGCGATATTAAATGAGATGATCGCGTATAAAAAAAAATTCACCTCGAGTGGGCGGACGCCGCCCGCCCGCGGAATTGCAAATTAGGCTTTGAAACGCCGCGCGCCGACAGAGGGCGCTGATGGAAATAAATTATGCCCGATGGCGGCCGCGACTGAGACCGCGGCCGAGCGGCGGCGGGCCGGCTCGGCTCGCGAGCATCGGCCGCGTGACTACCCGGTGAAAGTCACTGCGTCCGTTGCTTGTACACTGAGCATAATTTTGTATATAACGTTATGAAATCAGGGTTTATCTAATGAAATAATGCTTTTTTTTTAAATTCTTCTATACACGCTTATAGAAAAAAAACAGTACCTCGGTTTCTTCCTCAAAAATTTATTTTGAATGTGCAGCACTGGCCGGGTCAAGCTAGGCGCTCTACCTAGGCGAGTAATTTGAATGGCGCCTCTTGATACAAATATTTAAAACACATCGCAACAAAAAAGACGTAATAACCTAAATTGATAGCCTAATTTTAATTAAATTATTCATTTCAATGACTCAAGAGAAGAAGTACGTAGATAACAGATTTGCTTGGAGCGACGTAGATCCGAACATATTTTTTTTTCTTATGAGTTTTCAAATTAAAAAAATGGTTTAAATTCCTTTAGTAGGCGTTGTTACTACGCTTGTATTTCAAAAATGTAATGTCAGTTATTTAATACATTTATCCATACTATTATGTAAATGTTAAAGGAAAATTGTTGAATAATTTTGTTTATTTTTTTATTTAGAGAAATAACTACAATTGTGCGTGAAACCTCCATTTGCCTCCAGGACGAGAGCATTTTGGGATGCGTGTTATAATAAATTTTATTTACCCCGATTACAGGCGGCTTAGTATGATTTGAGAGTCTATATATGTTTATCTGTTTCCGTGTTGCACCTACGTTACTTAATAATAATATATGTCGAATATAGTTCGAAAAATTATTTATATGTAGTTAGAAATGTCTTGATCGTCCGCTTACCTGAACAGAGTCAATTACTAGAATATTAATGAACACTTTAAATTAATTAAAGTACAATAAAGTCTGCTACTCCTAAGCCTAAAATCGTATATATCTATCTATCGTATAATCGTATAAAAAGCGGTCAGCTCGCGCTTACCCGCCCAACCGGAGCTCGCGCCATAACTCTCCTAAGCCGTCACCTAGCCGGGGCACGTTGACGGGGCCGGTCCTGCAACCGCGAATAAAAAACCTTCAAATTCGGTTCACCGACGAGCGAAAAGCCGATTGAAAAACTTCGGCAGTTGGAACATATGTTAAGCAATGCGCGGCATATTTAATGATGTCTGCGGCTTCAGGTGACTTTGTATTCTATGCGTGAAAGAAACTGAAAGAAATGGGTCGCGGTGGTGCCAGAGAACGCGGCTCCTTTGATATTTAATTGAAGGCGTTAATCACAGTCAGTGAAAATGACGGTTTGTTGATTGCGTCCTATCGGGAAAAATATTTTGGTGTTTAAACGCTTATGAATATGTGAATTCCATGCTCCTCTACATTCTGCTGAAAATTGGATTTATTTAGAATTCCGTTTTGGATGCTTGAAATACGTTTAAGTCAACCGAAAAACAAGATAAGTTTAGTTTTGATTTAAAAGACTACCGAAATGCCTTTGTCACGAGAGAATTGTTCTTTTAGGTGATTTTACACGATAGTTATAAAAGGATACGCAGTAAACAACGTACATGGTAATTTCTTCTTACTACAGTGCCAAGAGTTCCATTAATAGCACTACGTTTGACCACACAGGCATACATAGGGTCATAAGCATGACAAACCTATAACAAAAAAAAATTATAGCTGCTATTTAATTTTCTTTTTGGTTTAAACAATAACGCCTACAGATACTGCCTGTCATCTTATACTTTTCTGATCAGGAGAACATCCCCGACATGACAAAAAAAATGAAGACTGCACACAATTTTCCGAACGAATGCGCCAGTATGCCCTGCTCTAATATTTTTATTGGTATTAGATAATCTCATATTGTACCAAGATTTTAACTTTTTATATGACACATATTATGTTTTCTCACAGAAAGATACACTCATAATTGACCAGTATAAATGCCTAGGACTTGATAAATTATAAAAGTTAAAAAAAATCTGTTTTCGTAGACGAAACATAAAAGGTATGTGGAGTAAATAAAACAGCAAATTTAGATAATGAGTGGTTGAATTTTGAAGAAAGGTAAGTAGTCAGTGTAATGAAAAAAGTATGGCTGGATTTACTGTCTGCAAAAGTCAACCATAGAGTACAAAGGAAGGACAGCTTGAAAGATAAGCTAAAATATGCAGAAAGTAAATACAAAGGTGAAAAATAAGAGCTAAAGAATACCTGAAAAAAGGAAAGAATGAATTAAAAGAACTTTATGGCAGAAGATTCTCTGATGATTTCCGGGCAAACTGAAAAGCTTTTGAGAATGTGGTGAAAAAAGCTTGGAGTAATTCTCGTACATCATGCATAAATGTGAATAGAGACGATAATGAATATTTACTGAATGAGGAAAATCAAAGGGAAAAGCGCTGTGAGAATTATTTCAAAAGCGTTTTTGCAAGTGGAGATACAGTTAGTTGCAGATGACAATATTATTGTATCTGAACATATGATTGATGTTGGAAATAAAAGTGAAATTACGATGAATGAAATTATGAAAACAATAAAACGTACGAAAGTTTGAAAAGCTGCCGAACATGATAGGGTTTTGTAAGAAATGCTGAGGGGCAGTAGAGATATAGTGGTAAGCATGCTGTCCTAGCTCTTTAGTAAATGCTGGAAAAGCGGTAGGGTACCTAATGGCTGGTGCAAAGCCGTCATTGTACCCCTCTATATAAGGAAACGCCCACGACAGGTTTGCACAAGTTACCACCCTAAAAGCCTACTTAGCGTCGTCGGCGAAAACGGCCAAAATCTTTTATGTAGTTTTGTAGATCTAGAAAAAGCTTATGATAGAAAAGAAATGATCTATGGAGAACCCTAGCCATAGATGGTGTGAGTAACGGATTGATGCTGGCACTGCAAGGATCTCCAGTGCTTGCATCAGAATAAATGGGGTATGGACATCCGCAAGTATGTCAGACAGGGATGTGTAGCTTCACCGTGGCTATTTAATCTATTCATCGATAGCTGTCTATATAAGCTTAAAGATTATGATTGTGAACTGAGGATGGACAACTACCAAGTAATCCTTGCACCATCTAGTGCGAGTTGCACGTGATGGTAATTAAAATTAATGATTTTATTAAGAAAACGGATACCAAAGTAAATGTCAGCAAGACTAAAGTGATGGTGTTTGAAAGAGGCGAAAGCACTTCTAAATGTGATATATATGTATATATAGACACGAACGCACGCGCGCACGCACGTACGCACACACACACTCATATAAAATCGAGGAATTTCATATACAAATTCAAGATAATTTCTCATCATATCTTATTTACATTTAATTATAATGTATACATTAGGGTGAGTCAAAAAAAACCTTTTTAAGTAATTGATTTCTAATAGTGAAAATATGTTGAAATTAAGTATCGTTATAAATCCTTTAAAACATTATGCAATTATTTTAAGTGGTACAGCCCGCGCAACGCCATTGAAGTTTTGAAAAAAAAAAGCTCAAGTACCCACTTTTACACCTTAAGTTACACGTTTGACGTTGGTTATAGTTTAATGTTTTATTAGTCTCCATTGAAATTCATGTTACATTTGTTATATAAACTGTGTTGTTAATTAAAAAAAGATTTTTCGAGGTAAGTATATTCAAATAATTCATGTATTAATGTGGATAGATTCTTGTGAAATCGTAAATTGTGTAATTTTTGTTAAAGAACTTTGAAGTAAAATTTTTCCATCATGTCAAATAATAGACAGTCGTACAAGTACTCTATATTTGGAACTATAGAAAATATAAAAGAAATTTTGTTACCAACATACCAGGATATTATGAAATGTTAAAAGTGGAATAGACTACAGATGAAAATTAAAAAAGTAATAAAGAGCCCACGTTTTCCGAAATTGCAAAAATTGTAACCCAGAAAGTTGAAGAGTATGGCAAAAGCCATCAATCCCTCTAGTCTTACATATAAAAGTCATTCAGCTTATCATGCTAAATGCAAAAATGTTATCAAATCATTAAAAGGTGGTCAACTGAAAAAAAAAATCTGACTTCTTGCAGCAAACTTTGTTCGATACTTGTTCATGCAATTGCAAGATAATAAGTCAATGTGATTGTCTCAGAGAAGTTAAAGTTCCTAAAGAAGAATACGACTTTTTGATTGATCAATGGGTTCAGTTCAAATTGATCAAATGAGAATCAGCGGCATTGATAGCAATCAAACAAAATTTTTACAAAAAAAGTTTGTTCGAAAGCAAACTTCAACAAAAATCTGTCTGAAGACCAATAACAACGCATCCTAAATGCCAGAACAAGAGTTAATGTTTTCAACGTGATTAGTGATTTATTACATATTAGTGATTCTCATACAAGTGTATAATTTCCGGAAAAGCTACACAAAAATACAGAAGAACCCTTACCTTCTACCTCAGGAACTATGGAAAATAAAAAAAGCGTGAAAACTTTACCGGTGTTGTCGCAAATATGTGACAGTTTTGGAGTATTCGACAGAGCTGGTGCTGCGATTGCTTCTGCAGTTTTACACGAACTTTCGTCAAATATCGTTATAGATTAATCAAATCTAGGAAGAAAGAAGGAAAACACGTGACGCGCTTATGAAGAATCAAGCGCCTTCAAATTTGCTGCTTTATATTTTGATGGAAGGAACGATAAACCTTGAAGATAGTCAATAAGGGAACCAAAGGGTACAAGCAAGCAGTTATTGGAGAACACGGTTCTGTAATTAAAGAAACGGAGTCCATTTATGTAGGGTATGTGACGTAATTACAAGGAACTGCAAAGACCATTGAGACGTCAATGAACGCTCTTCTTTTTGTCAAAAATATTAGTACCGTTGACCTCCTGACTATTGGATGCGATGGAACAGTGACAAATACGGGTAAGTTTAGTGGTGTCATTAGGCTATTTGAAAAAAGACTTTAAGATACCTTTGCAATGGATAACTTGCATCCTGCATTTAAATGAACTGCTTTTGAGTTATTTGTTTGATTATATGGATGGTAAAACTTTACGTCCATCTACGTACAATGGTCCTATTGGTAAGTTGCTGGATAAGTGTGAAATGCGAGCTGTACTTGAATTTCAATCAATACTAGGTCAATTACCAACGCTAAAATCTGATGACTTAAATACAGACCAAAAATATTTATATGAAATTACTTACTTAGCTAATAAATCGCCTGGCAAAATGTCACATGCCCGTCGGTTGACTAAGGCAAACCAGATCTTGCATCTTTACATTTCTACGCCAACACCATGAACTAATTTAATTATTTTGACTCAATACATTGTAAAAGTATATGCCCTCGTGTGATTCCAAATAAAGACACACTCATCATGCAAAGACAGATCACAGTACCTTTGGGAAATTGATTGAAAGTTCGCGATTTCTATCAAGTGCATTAAAAGCAGTAATAGATCCTGTTATTCAACGAAACGCATATTTTGCTCATCCTGAAAATTTACTATTGGCAATGTTAAAAGATTCAAAAAAGCAAATAAGAGAACGTGCAGCTAGGCAAATTCTAAAAGCGCGTAATTCACCTACAACAGGAAAACTACCACACACTTTTGAAGTGCCTGAACTTAATTTTGATGGCAAATGTTACATTGATCTAATAAATTGGCAAGAAACCAACTTTGATCCATCTATTCCAAGAAATCAAACGAATGACGAACTTATTCAGATAATAGAGAAAAAAAGTGACAAAATTATGTTGTTTATTAAGCTGTCTTGCCATATACAAGCAGTTGAACAAAGTGTAAAGATAGTGACAGAAGCTGCAATGTCGGCATGTGATAAAAAAACGAGGGACGGTATGATTCATGTAAAACTTGCTGCAAAGGAAAGTTATGGCGTAATTCGATAGTAGGTAGGCTTTTTTGTAAAAAAATAATTTTTTTTTTTTGATAATCTTTTAGACGTATTTGTTTAAGTTTTTTTGTTTTGAACATTAATATTTATCTTTCACTAAATATTTGTTATGTTTCAATAGTATTTTAAGTAAAGAACTATGCCATTCAGTAATACGTGTTTTTTTTCAAAAACGTATAATTTTGAAAAGCATGCGTAGTTTTAAGATGTACAATTAACCATTTTTTAGCTAAAACTACTTTTTGTAATATTTCTATTAGAATTTGATTCATCAACTTTTTTTTCATACTAGAGTTACCCACCCTAATATACATGCCATTTAGTTTCACAAGTTATTACCATTTAGTAGATAGTTTATTTCATTGTTGTGATAATTCTGAACAGACCAAAACAGATAAAATTCAGAGGATGCAAGGTCAGGGATGTATGGTGGATGCATTATTAACACTTCTCAATATTTTCTGAATGACTAAATATGAGTGTGATCTGGTATTATTATGATGAAAGGTCACACTCTTTCTGTTGATCACTTCCGACCATTTTTTCTCTACTTCTTACTTGCTTAAATCTTAACAGCCATTAGATCCGAATTGATGGTTTTGCCTGGCGATAAAAACTCATAATGAACAATGCCCTTCCAATCCCACCATACATCAACATCAATTTATTGCGAATTAATCCGGGTTTAACTATAGTCTGTTGAGCTTGCTTGCCTTTTTGCCAAAATTTTTTTTCGCACGTACTTGTCGTAGGTAATCCAGTTTTCATCACCCGTGATCAATATTTTTGAAAACGGAACGGTTTCACTACGTTTCAATAGAGAATCGTAAACGAATACTTGATTCTATTACATTT